>JBAMNC010002031.1:0-90434 GCA_037902135.1 Cetoscarus ocellatus | reverse complement strand
CATATAGATACACACAACATAGACTGGGCTACACCGCAGCAGAAGACTCAAAACTGTATCTGAGGCAGACCTGGATCAGGTCTCCTCTGATGTATGGAGTCTGGAGCTCCTGGTGCAGCTGCAGTCAGAGACAAACTGAGGAGCAGTGGTTACTCTTCATATAAGGATGGTTCTGTACATTCATGTCTATAATACAGCGTCATTCAGTGCAGATACTGGAATAAATACCACATGCAAACCCAGAGTGGAGCAGCCCAGGCAGAAAAAGGAGAATTAAACTGAGCTTTGAAAAACCAGACCTGAGCTCTCTGTGCTGAGGCTGCTGTCCTCAGCCCGGCTCATGGCGACCCTGCAGAACCGCCAAAACAGTCTGACCATCGGACAGCCGTTGTTTCAGGGACCCTCAGAAACATGACTACAGAGAGACTGCAGCAGGCCGACCAGGCCTGAGAAGAGCCCCTCGTGACAGAATGTAGGCCATTTTTTAAAATCAAATGTGTCCTCCTCTCAGATAATGACACTCGTCGATGTAAAGTCAATCAAACAGGACATCTGATGTGGAGCTGGGCCTCTCCTGATTCTCTTCCATACTGAAACAAACAGAGCAGCTGCAAGATAAAATATATTTAATATTTAAGGAACAAAAATATAAAAAAAGCCTCCTTTGACTGACTGTAGGGCCGAGGAGGTGCAGCTGGAGGTTTATGTTTAAATGGTGATATCAAGAATAAATATCATTTCTAATGAAAACACTTCTTTCTTTGTATCATATATTTTATTAACTGTTCATCTTTCTAGTACTAACTAATATTATTTAATTTATTTCTTTTAAATTACAGTTTTATTCATGGGCAGTTATTGATTATTGATTGCACATTGATACATTAGTCCTGCCAATTAATTAGTGACATCACACCTTTTAATCGATTACTTCTCTGTCTGCCAAGCTCTGAGCAAAGACTTAACGGGTTTACATTAATACATCATAATTTAGAGTTTGATTTAATAATAACATTACTGTATTATAAAGAGGTTAGCTCCACACAGCTAACCCAAAAGATCAGCTCAGACTCTTCTTTAAATCAAAATCTGAAACAGGCTCTGATCACAGCTGAATGAACATAAAGGTGTTTCTAACTTGATTAATGTTTGATAAACTGATCGCTGACCCCTCAGAAACCAACACTGAAACCAGCAGTAGCCTCCAGAAATGAATAAAGAATAAGCCAGTGCTAAAGTTCCAAAGCTGCAGCTCCTTGAGTGTCCACAGGGGGCAGTCTTCAGTAAAGCAGCCTTGTCAACCAACTGATTAACCTCTGACCTCCTGAGCTAGACTTACATTTGAAGATAGCAGCCAGATGAGGCCGGTTTACAACAAAGACAAAGACTGTTTCTATAAATATAAACAGGTTTCTTTCTGCAGTAAACAGGTTTATTTATACTGTAAACATTTTTACATAAGTTAGAACCAGTCTTTGTCTTTGTCCATCATTGTCTGTTGTCTCTGCACTGGACAGGACATGATAATCTAAGGAAGACCAGACATTTCTGTCCTGAGGGGCCTTGAGGACAAATGTAGAGAAAGATGTTCAAACTACGTGTTGAAAAAAATTGAAAAACTATTTTAAATTGTTGACCTCACTCAGCATGTCCTTTTGTCTTGATGTTTTAATTCTTTTGTTTTTATTTGGACTTAGCCTTGCTCTTCTACGTAGTGCCATGATTAAACCATGGATATTGACTAAAAGCGTCATGGAAACCAAAGGCTGTGCTGAGTTGAAGGTTCTGGGCCGTCATGAGGCTGAGTACACTCTTTATCAAACATGCCAGAGCACAAGTCTGGAGGTTCAGAAAAGGGACTTCCTTCAGGATGTGCTTGATGCGTCTCAGGCACACAGTGGGTGAGATGTGATGTGATCCTGTGCGAGGTAGGTTTGATCCAGAGCTCCTCGAGAACTTGGTTAAAGATTGATGAGTTTGTTGTTTGGTGTGGAGAAGACCTTCATCATTATAGTGCTAGCAGCTTGACATGATCTTTAGACCATCTCTCTGATCTCACGGTCAGTTTGAGAGCTTCAGTGTTTCATGGGTTCATTAAGTGATGGCTGGAGGTGTGTGTGTGTGTTGGGGGGGGGGGGGGGGGGGGGGGGTAATCATCACAGTCTGTATTAAAATATTCCAACACATTAGTCGCAGGTTAGTCACAGAAAAATCTCCAGTTCTTTGTGAAATTGTTAAAAAATGAGAAAGGGTTTCAGTACTTCCAAAAGAACGGCCAAATCAGAAAGCAAATGAAATTGATCATCTCACACTTGAAAAGCACAAAACAAAAATAAAAATGGTAAAAATACAAAACAGCCCAAGGAGTAAGTTATGTTAGTAGAAGCTTGTCACACAACAATATTGATAATAATATCAGCAGCAAACTCTAAAAAGTCAACCGGGTTCTTCAGATCAAAAACAAAAGGGGACCCGAGGTGGCTCCCTGAGGGACGCCGTCATGTGGATTCAAGCCGTGGTGGTTGTTTCCGTGAACTCTAAACGCAAAGGGCTTCTAAAAAACACTGGAGGGTTTTGTCGTTTGTTTTTAGCCCTAAGGTGCTAAAATCCTGAAGAACCCTGATCAACATTCGTTCTTTAGAGCATACAGTTCAGTTAATTCAAGCAACCGTAAACCGTAAATACAGATGGATGCTGCTGGCCCGCTGGAAACAGAACACACTGTACAGGATATATCTACAGCTGGTCAAAGGGAACCTAAAAATGTGTCAGAAATGTTTGCATTCAGAGGAACTTTCCTATCATCCACCAGCTGGTAAGAACGAGTATGAGGCTGAAGAAACCAGCAGCTCTGATGGAAAAGACACCAGCGCTGCGAGGTTATGTGAGTGAAAAAGTACAAACGGCTGGTACAAAAGGTCAAACACTCACAGAACTTTCTACCATCTATAGTGGGCCTTAGCCCTGGCATCCTGCAAGCTCCATGAAACAGAGAAGAAGAAACACCTCGTTCAGACGTGGTTGAGTGCAAAAATAATGTGTTTGGTGAGCGTGGGATGAGTCCAGTCCAGGGAACGAGTCCTTCAGGGTCTGTTTAGGTCCAGTTTTCAGCTCCTTCATGTCTTATTGGATGATGAAGATGACGACAAGAACAGTCCTCCAGACATGTTCAGATGGCTTGATCTTTGTTTTAATGAATGAATACAATCAGTCAATCAAACACTGGATTATGAAGCATCTTTGAATTCCAGGTGGTCCCTCTTGAACTTTATATCCAGCAGTCTTTAACGCTGGTCCATTGCTCCGTCCTGTCTGAAGGCACCTTAGTCTTTATTTTTGCACCAGAAATATGAAAGCTGGATTCAACTGTGTTCACTCAGAAGATCTCACATCCTACTGAAACACCATGACCTGGGTGGGAGACTGTTTTCAGGACCAAACAGTCACCGAGCTGATGTCAGCCTGCTAAAGAACTGATGTGATGTTTGTTTTTAAAATGTCCAGTTTTGGCCTTTAATAGTGAGATTAGTGGACTGATTGAATGTTAGACCATTCGTAGTGGGCTAAAGGACACAAAGGCTGTACTGTGAATTTAGGAAGAACAAAAACAAAGTTCTGTCTGTGTGGATGCAGCGCTGATCTCTGTCTCTGTGGCTAATGTTTACAATATCGACATGGAGCTCATAAACCACACTTAGAATATTCAAACTGTCTCTCAGACAGGCCTTAAGCAAACCTAAGACATGATTTGTTTGTGCATTAATGAGGTCCCTCCTGGCCTTGGACACCCCCTCTTTATCTTCTAATAGAGGGAGTATTTCTGGGTTAATCCTCCCACCCAGGTCAGTCCACACTATCATTCATGTACCAAAGCAAAACGATGAGGTGAGCTTTTGATTTCATTACTGTAGCGTCTTGGCTTCACTGCAAGCTGAGAAAAACAAAAGACTCCATTTTCCATACTGCACCCTGTTTGGCACCTTTCAGCTTAATCTCTCTCCATGGCAACGAAGGGGTCACATACAATTAGGAACCAAAATACAGATGACATGTTTGATCATTTCAGACAAATTCAGGCTTCAGATACACACATATTCACTGCCTAAATAATACCATCAAAAAATGATTGTTGGGAAATTCACCATTTAAACGTCAACCATTTTGTCCCACTTAAGACTCCAAATCCAGAGTGGTGCCCCTTTGATAAACCCTGTAATCCACAAACACTAAAGGCTTTTTTTTGCAAACATTGCAGTATAAAGACACCTGTAGTTCTTCTGTAGGTATGATGGCTTATTTTAGGTTTTAAAAAAGTTCATCGTCCATGTAGAAAGTAACTAATGCACTTTGTATGGTAAAATAAATGCTGGATTAGGGCTTCGAGTTATAGATCCCTCCCCTGCATAAAGGATTTAACCATAGACACACTGACAGTCATTAGCTATTGCACAGGTCATGCAAGCCTGTCTAAGACACCAAGACTGCACCATATCAAACCAGTCCAGCTCCTCGACCAACCAAACAGTGGTACAGGTGGTTTTTGTGCAGAAAACAAAGTGGTGCAAGACGAGTGGGTTTTTTGATAAAGGACTCAAGCTGCTTAAAAATCTCCAAATGTCACGTCAGCCAACAGCAAACAGAGCATCAGCATCCAGCCATGAACCCTCGTGTTGGATTCTCAGGCATTGGTCCTTCAGTCCCAGTTCCCGAAGTGTCTGTCCACCACCAAAGTCCAGATCCTCACTGACCAAACCGACCAAGGACCACAATCACGTCCATCAGAGACGAGGGCAACGAGAGGAGGTGAGCTTCACTGAGACAGAAGGGACAAAGGTAGGGGCCACGGGGCCTCTTGCTGCAGGGGGCCTTGAAATGTAGTCATTATGGACGGGCACTAACAATGAGTAATATGTTAGGACAACTCGGCACGGTCAGGCCACGGGGTTGGCAGAGTTTGGATCAGGGGTGCAAACGAGGATCATTTCTCGTCGGTCTGGCTGACTTTACCAAACATCTCCAAACAAGTGCGCCGCATTTATAAAAACATTTGAAGAATTGCTTCAAATTTTGGGTCATTTGCTTTTGAGTAGTTTGTTTCTCAAAGTCATTTTTTAAATTTATTGATGCAGGCTTTTGTGCAATTTTGATCACAGTCTCTTAATTAAAAATCCTCTGACACTGACCAAACATGTCTGCAACATCTGGACTGTGTGGAAACACGCTTTGACACATCCATCTGCTCTGCCAACATAGTTTCAGAAAAAGACTAAATAAGGTTTTTAACCCTTAGTGGTTCATATGAACTGTATACATGAGTTGGCAATTTTTAGACGAGAAGGTGAAACCTGCAGGAAGGTCTCCGTGAGTTTCAGCCACTCGTCCAACCATCGATAGTTTGTGAGACAGATTTGGAGAGCGAACTGCCAATGGTTGCTCTTATTGCACTGAGACAACGGCAGTCAGGGTTAGAGCACTGACAGTGGCCCCTGAATTGTCAACGGTTGGTGGTCTAGCGGTGAAAGTCGCCCCTGGTTTGTGGACATTAGTGCTGGGCGGGTCACTTCCGGGGAAAGTGGATGTGAAAGTAACAGAGGCTGAGAAGTTTCCTCTTCCCGGCTCTCAGAGCTCGCCTCCTCACCAGGCGGCCATTTTGATAAACCTGCACGGCCCCGCCTCCCCTGCGACTGCCCCTCCTGCCCCCTCTCAACACCAGCGCCCCCCTCTGGTGGCTCGCTGCAGGGTTACGGACGATGGCCCTCGTTTTTTGTCTCCTCACACGACCGTGCTGATCCGGCTGACGGGCTTCGATTTGGGTCCGCCCCCCTGACCCCCTCCTCCCCCGGGGTGCAGGGAGAGCGGGCCGGTCGAGGGCGGAGGTAAGGGTGAGTGTGGAGGAGGAGGGGGGATGGAGGAGAGGGGAGGGTACTGGGGAGCGTAGGGCTGAGGAGGCGTCTGGGTAAGCAGGCGAGCTGAGGGCGTCTGCGGTGGCGGGGTAGAGAAGATGAAGTGGGTGGTGGCTGAGGCGGAGGGGGAGGGGCTGAGGGGGGAGTGTGTGTGCACGGCGTGGTTGTGAGAGTGTGTGTGAGCGTGGGGGTGGGGCTGGGAGTGCGAGATGGTCAGCGGGAGCTTGCCGCCAGCACCTGGCCTCGCTGCCGCAGGGTGCGAGTGGTAGAGTCCGTGCGGGGTAGTAGGGGTTAGGGGGGAGTGCGGGGACAGCGGAGGTGGTGTGATGAAGCCCGACGCCATGTTGTAGCGAGGGTGTTGGACGCCGCCATGTTGCATCCTCTGCTGCTGCAGGGTATGAGAGGGAGCGCAGCCGGGCGGACCCTGCCGTCGGGGGGCTGAGAACCTTTGCGAAAGGGCGGGGTGCTGGGGCGCGCTCTGTACGTGGTAACGGTGGTGGTGGTGGTAGGGTGGGGGCGGAGTCTGCTGCTGCTGGTGCCCAGTAACACTGACTCCTCCTCCTCCACTGTTGCCGTGGCAATACTGAGCGTGCAGCGCCTGGAGCTTGGACGGCCCCCCTCCCATACCTCCTACCCCTCCAACTCCTCCCGAGTCCGACTGAGCGAGGTTGGGCGATGGGGAGGGGCATGGGGAAGGGGAGGATGGGTGGGCGATTGGGGGGGCGGGGGCGGGGTAGTGGGGGGGTGATGATATCATCAGGGGACTCGGAGGACCTTGTGGAGTCGGCGACGTCATCATCAGCGGTCCAGGAACCTTCCCCCTCCGACTGCCGAAGAAGTTCCCCTGCCGGCCGATACCAGTCGGTCCTACTCCACCCGCCATCACGCCGCCGCCCCCACCCCCTCCCCCGCTCACGAGTGGGGAGGGCGTGACCCCCCCCTGGTTGTGACAGAGCCCCGGCCCACCCCCCACCCCTGTACCGGGGCTCTGAGTAGGGCGGTGTGGCCGGTAAGCTGCTGGAGAAGAAGGGACCATCATGGGGTTGTAGGCAAGACCTCCGGCAGGTAGGGGGCGCTGCTGATGAGGCCTTGGGCTGCTAATAATGGAACCCTTGTAGACGACAGGAGGAGGGGGGTTTGAAGAAGAAGAAGAGGGGGAGGAGAACAAAGACAGATCAGTGTGGTCCATCATCCAGCTGTTGGGACTTCAGATCAAAACACAAATTTAATGAGTTAACGTCAGAAATGAAACATCCTGTGGACGAAGCTTCACTGTTGAAAACTAAAGTTAGCATGCTAATGGTGACAGCAGACATGGAGAGCATCACTGCAAAGATGTTTACAGTCCAGTTTCGACCAAAGACTCAGGATCATGTATCTGCTGCTCTTCATCTGAACGCTTGTCAGGTCAAACCGCTGATGTACGGTGCAGAGTGAACCTGCTACAGACCGAGGTCTCACACTCCCCCTCAGTCGCTTTGGATCTTTTGTCTTTACATAAAAATATTGGAGTGATCTCTGGTTAACAATGAAAAATCAGGAATCACGTCTGCATCTGATCAGAGCTGTCCTTTTCTCTCTTATTAGCCATTTTTTGTCTTTAATAAAACTCCATGTTTGCAGTGACCATGATTTGGAGGTGAAGAAGAAGAATGAGGACAAACCCTCAGGACAGAAGAAGAAAAAGACGAATGAACGATGGAACCAAAGCTGAAAGCAAACATAAATGTCATAAATCAGACAAACATGCAGGCAGAAGGTGATTAACATGCTGCTGCAGGACAAAGGGGTGGGGCATTTTGCCCCTCCCCTCTGAAAACTTACTTCAATGGTACTGTCCAATGAGCCGACGCTGTTCCTACGACCTCGCTTTCCTGTTATCCAATCAGAACGAGGCAGGGGTAAGACATTCATTAAGTAAAACGAGCGAGACGCCATTGATGTAAAACTAATCAAACAAACACTGAACATCAGCGAACGATACTTTAACATATTTAAAATATAACCAAGGTGATAAATCAGTATTCATGTTAAATTCTGGATCTGTGATCAGGAAGTGGAACTTATTTAAGTAAATAAATCACATAAATACTGCCAAAAATCAGCAGAAAAACAAAGTGTCAATTCTAAAGTTAACAATCACTCAAAAATATATATTACATACGGATATATATTTACATATGTAAGTCAAAACAAAGTGGCTCCAGCCGTCTGCAGGCAGCGACTCAGTGAACCTTCAGCTCTTTCGGTATTTCCCAAATCTTTCCAGCAGGTGGAGGCAGAGGATCAGGTCTCTGACTCTGACCTCCATCTTCCTGTTGTTCCGGTTCAGTCTTTCCTGAGTTGCATAAGAGCTCAGATGAAGGTTTACAGTGAGTCAGAATCTGCAGCAGGGGGAGCTCCATTACGTCTCAGAGGACCTCAGGAAACACCAACACAAACTCTTCAGGTACCTCACCTGTGTTCACCTTCACTACACCCTGGGATCTTCAGGACAGGCCAACCAGGATGCTGTTTCCACGTGACATCTCAATTCCAATATGCAAGGCATGACAGAGGAGTGAAGTGATCCTCCCTCTGTGCCCTCTTCAAAAACATTCACCTCTGAGCGCCACAGAGCTGTAAATATTCGCCTGTAAATGGTGCTCTGAGTAAACCCTCTGAGTGTGTCCTGCTTTCCGGGGCATGCCTGTGTTTGCCAGTCTCACCTGTTTCGGAGAGGTCTCGCAGTGATGAGCTGAGTGCCGTGCGCTTGAGTCCGTCCACCGAGGCGTATGTGTCATCCAGGCTCGGCCTACCCAGAGTGCCGTTCACCACTTCGCCTTTCATGGGGCCGCCTGTGTTGGTTCCGCCCCCCTGCGTCCCCCCTCCTCCCGGCCCTCCGCCTGACAACACACCGGGACGCATCACGCCTTTCTGCTTCTCCAGCTCAGCTGTGGGGGGGGGGTGGGGTCAACATGTGGTGAAGGTTCTGGTAACATGAGGGGTCAAACCGTCACGATCAAACTTCAGCGTCATACTCACACTCCACCCGGTACTTCTCCATGTCCTGGACCTCGGCGATGCTCTCTCGGAGGTCAGAGGTGAAGCGAGCGCGGTCCTGCTGACTCGGAGCCGTGAACACGATCAAAACCTTTCTCTCTCCTCCGGGGACCGCCGACGTCAGCCTGATACCGTGAGGGTAATCTGAGGAGGGACATGAAGACACATCAGTAAGGGAGGAAAAAACCTGAGGACAGATATTTGAAGGACTGAGTGTCTGATCTTCACCAGATTCATCAGATTTAAAAAGAGCGACAGAATCAGACCCCAGAGCAAACCCTCCAGCTGCAGAGGTCACAGACGGAGGGAACTTGGAGGGCTAGCACTGTGGGCGGGAACCTAGAGGGTCCTGCCTCTCAGTCTAAATGATGAGACAAAAACAAATGATTGATAAATAATCAGAGATAATAAAACAAGTTCCTCTTGACAACAGGAAAGCATGTTTATGTAGGACCCTGGAACATGCTAAAAACACGCTGTCCTGCTGACCACCCACACAAAGACACACACACTAAAGTGCGCCCACACACACACACACACACAGCAGTGGATTGGGCTGATGAATCATTGGGGACAATCTGTCGTGGTCACAGTCATCACTGCAGACTGCCAGCTCCCATTTAGCTCCAACCAACCAACCAGAGGACCAGGATGTCAACAACAACAACAACCAAACAACGAGCAGACAACAACACAAACTGACCAGGGCGACATCCTCTGCAGCTCCACTGAGCACGCTCAGACACACAGTAACACGCTCAGAGGGACGGCGACCTCGTACTGTCACTGAGGCTTCTGCACATGCTCAGATTGTTCTGGAGACCTCACGGTTTAGACACAGCTTGACCTCATGACGCCGCGTCCTTCATACCAGGCAGGTGTGCCGTGAGTCGGCTATGACCTCCTGCTGACCTTCACAGAGGCTGTAAAGGACAGGAGGTATCTGCAGATCCTACAGGCTCATGGGAAGCATGAGGACAGTCTGAGGAGCGCAGCCTTAATCAAACACCATCACGGAGACCTGAGAGGTCACAGAACAGTCCAGCCCATCAACACCAGCACCCTGCAGGTCCTCAGACACCCAGCTGGAATAAAAACCTGACCAACGCGGGGACTGAGGCCCCTAATCTAGACCAGGAAGCTCCTCCTCATGAGGTGGTTCACTAAAGTCTGGATAAGTGAAGTGCAGTAAGATCAGTGACTGCAGCATGAAGTCATTTACATGAAAACACTGTTTTAAAGACACTACAGTATTTTTACAGGACCAAGATCCTGTGGGACTGCCAGATACTTCCATCCATCTGTTAACTGGACCCACCAGGGTCACGGGCTGGAGCCAAATATGATGAAGACAGGTCTATGGTTGGTCCATTGATCGGTCACTAACTTTAGTTCTTACTTTAGTCCACTTGTCTCCACTTACCTCCCTTTCTTCGCCCACACACCCAACACAGCATCGTGTGGATTCGCTGTTCATCATGAGACTGGGGTCCACATACAAGATTTCATGCTGCTAAACAGAAGGTTTTTCTTGCTGCCATGAAGGAGGGATTCATGATTGTCTACGGGATTCATGTTGGATGTTGGATAGATATATTTGTACATTACTGTATATGTGTATTATATATCTATGCATATATGTGTATCCATAAAATGAAGAGTTTGTCTTCAGCCTGCTCTGAATAAAGTGTCTTGGGATATTGCTTGTTATGAATTGGCGCTATACAAATATAGATTGATTGATTGACTACAATCACTGCCTTTAACAGTCATGAAAACTAAGTAATGGAGATGAAAAGCTCCCTGTGTTACATGAACTGTTCTCTTCTTCCACTGTTATTGAGAGCAGGACTTGAGAAGTTCTGATTTTTAAAGTATATTTCCATGTGTTGCTCGTTCTTTAATGATAAAAATGATCAGACGTGTTCAGTGAAAGCACATGCTGGTTGACCTAAAGTCAGTGAGTAATCCTGTTTCATAATCCTGATTCAATCAATCAATCAATCAATCAATCTTTATTTGTATAGCGCCAATTCATAACAAGTGTTATCTCAAGACACTTTACAATAGAGCACAAAGCTCTTCATATTATGGATACACATATATGCATAGATACATATATACATATAAAAATACACATATACATATATATACAAATATATACATCCAACACCCAACATGAATCCATATAGCCAATCATGAATCCCTCCATCATGGCGGCAAGAAAAAACCTTCTGTTAAGCAGCAGGAAATCTTGAATGTGGACCCCAGTCTCATGATGAACAGCAAATCCACACCATACTGTGTTGGGTGTGTGGGCAAAGGGAGGGAGGTAAGTGGAGACAAGTGGACTAAAGTAAGAACTAAAGTTAGTGACAGATCAATGGACCAATCATAGACCTGTCGTCATCAAATTTGTTTCTGCCGCAAACAAATTTATTAGAGGAGGATCCTCATGTCTGTGTGGTTGTGGTGAAAATTTTTATAGAAGTATAATCAATAAAAGTCTTACTGAAAATAAGAATTTATGGTAGTGACGAACTCATGGGTGCCCAGACCACAAGTGCATCCCTACCATATTTGTCTCTGTTAAGTATAAATGTATTAATGGTAGACCTCTTGAGATGTGACACCTCATTTTCAAGAGGGATCTCATGTCCATGTGGAGCTAGAGATAGTTACTATAGATGTATCAACCATGGATAGAAAGATCATGTTAATATCAACATTAACAGCTATAATGATTATGAACTGGAGTGAGATGGCCAAATATGTGTTATGTCTGTAATTGTAGTTTTTGAGGCTTCATGACTCCACAGCAGCAGGCAGTCTCCACCGAGGATCCCAGACCACCTACAAGACCAGAGCCAGAGACGAGTACAGGAGCAAACAGAAAGGGGCAGAGGCAGATATGGAGAGAGAGTGAGAGAGAGAGGGATAGAGTCCAGTGTGCCAGATCCCCCCGGCAGTCTAAGCCTATTGCATCTTAACTATGTGTCTAAACTATGGACTATGAGCTGGTCCATAACTGAAAGCTTTATCAAAGAGGAATGTTTTAAGTCTAACCTTAAAGGTAGAGAGGGTGTCTGCCTCCCGAACCGTGGTCGGTAAATGATACCAGAGAAGAGGAGCCTGATAACTGAAGGCTCTACCTCCCAGACTACTTCTAGAGACTGATGGAACCACGAGCAGGCCAGCATTTTGGGAGCGTAATGTTCTAGAGGGGTTGTACGGCACTACAAGCTCTTTGAGGTAAACTGGTGCCTGTCCACTGAGAGCTTTATAGGTGAGAAGAAGAATCTTGAATTCTATTCTATATTTAATGGGAAGCCAATGCAGAGAGGCTAATACAGGAGTAATGTGGTCTCTTCTCCTAGTTCTAGTCAGCACACGTGCTGCAGCATTTTGGACCAGCTGAAGCGTCTTAAGCGACTTACTGGGACAGCCTGAAAGAAGAGAATTACAGTAGTCCAGTCTAGAGGTAACAAAAGCATGGACTAGCTTTTCGGC
Organism: Cetoscarus ocellatus; assembly: GCA_037902135.1. NCBI lineage: Eukaryota > Metazoa > Chordata > Actinopteri > Labriformes > Labridae > Cetoscarus > Cetoscarus ocellatus. The sequence goes on along the minus strand of JBAMNC010002031.1, from coordinate 77,979 downwards.
ATCGCTCTGGGACAGGATAGGCCTAATTTTAGCGATGTTACGAAGATGAAAAAAGGCTGTTCCTGAAATTTGCTTTATGTGAGAGTTAAAGGATAAATCCTGATCAAATAGAACCCCAAGATTTCTAACAGTTGTGCTTGGTGTCAGGCTTATGCCATCTAGGGCACTTAAATCATTAGAGAAGGTTTCTCTAAGGTGTCGAGGGCCCAGCACAATGATCTCTGTCTTGTCTGAGTTAAGAAGAAGAAAATTTTTGGCCATCCAGATCCTAATGTCCTTTAGACACGCGTCTAGTTTAGATAACTGATTTGTCTCACCTGGCTTCATTGATACATACAGCTGAGTATCATCAGCGTAACAATGAAAAATAACGGAGTACTTCCTCATGATATCACCGAGGGGAAGCATATAAATGGAGAAGAGAATTGGACCTAGCACAGAGCCTTGAGGAACTCCGTAACTTACTTTAGTGTACACAGAGGACTTGTTGTTCACGTGTACAAACTGGTATCTATCAGATAAGTAGGACTTCAACCAATTTAGGGCAGTCCCTGTAAACCCGAGTAATACCTCTAATCTCTGTATAAGAACATCATGATCAATGGTGTCAAAAGCTGCACTAAGATCTAACAAAACAAGTACTGAGAGAAGTCCCTCATCTGAAGCTGAGAGTAGATCGTTAGTTACTTTAACTAGAGCAGTCTCTGTGCTGTGATGAGCTCTAAATCCTGACTGAAAGTCCTCAAAAAGGCTGTTGTCTTGATTCTCAACATTTGTTCAAATTACTGTGATCCTGATTTTTGACATAATCGAGCAGCCCTAACTGAAGCCTGCTGGGACTGATGAGGTGCACCCTGAACCGTCTGCCAGCCAATCACAGGGCCCAGAGGAAAGCCACACATGTACAGGAGAACAAAACTGACCTCCTGCTGCGAGGCGGCGGCACTGACCGGCTGCGTCACCGTGCTGCTCTTCCTCTGGACACAGACAGACTTTTCTTAACAGAGGCTAAAGGTCACAGACAGGAGAGGGTTAAAGGTCACATGTCCAACAGGTAGTTTGGATGTAAAGGTTTATAAACATCTTTTGGTGTTGGGCTGCCCTGAGCTCATGAGCACAGGTGAGGGAGGTGGAGGTGGGTGGAGCGTTTTGATGGACGGTTCTGTCCTGACCCCTGTCCTCCTCTGATAGGACTGGTCTCTCCTTCGTGGGTTGGATGAAGGTCAGCTGGAGGTCAGACAGCGTCAGTTAAATGTTGAATGAAAGTGGAGGATGTGTGATCACAGAGTAGCAGAAACACAGGAGCTGAGAGGGATTTGAACCCCCACCACCTCACCACCACCTGCTGAAGGCGCAGACTCGGCGTATACGAGCATGGTAGCATCATCCCTGCAGAGTGAGGCAGCTCTGTGTCGCGTTTGGAGGAGCCTCAGTCTGCAGATCTACAGGAAGGCTTCAGGAAACCCTCTGATGTTCCTCCTCACTGTGTCAGAGGAGTCTACTGACTGACGAGGCCTTTATTTATTTATATTTTTATTTATATATTTATTCCTTTTCAGCCTCCGGTTAGAGAAACTCTGGCAGCCTTAGCAGATTCTCAGTAATTAGATGGAGCAGTGCTGCTCTGCTCTGCCAAGGGTTTATGAACACATTTATGAAACATCTCCAAGTGGGACAGAGATGATCACATTTGTTCCCCATGAATATTTTTAGACCCAATATTTGGAGATCAAATGCAGAGCCACGACATGACTGAATCCTGGAGAAACCCGAACACCGTGGCGATGTGTTTACGCTTCCTGGGGTTCAGATGAGTGAAGGGACCTACAGCGTTATAACACTAATTAGAGCTGGGCAATTAATCAAGATTCAATTACAATTACTTCTTCCTATGGAGATAATAACTGAATAATCAAGATTCAATAACTGTGCCACACAACATGTCTCAACTGTTTCCCCTCTTTGTCCATCATCACGTCTAAGAGTGTTTTTAATTGTATTTTTATTAACTGTTTATTTATCTGAATAAATATTCAAATAATGTTGTATTTACAACATCATTATCTGAATAAATAATAAATAATCAGTCACCGTTAAAGAGGGGAACCATTTTCTCAGATGCTCTTTGACCTCTAGGATGGTAGAACAGTTTTGAATTGGTCCTGCTGTCACGTTCAAGTCCTCTGAACCCAAAGTCCAGACAGTCCACTGGGTATGCTTTAGCACTGCAGCCAGAAAGGCTGGTCTGTCAGAAGCTTTGTTCCTGACTCCCTGTGTCATCTGGTCCTCACTGTGAAGTTGATGTGTTCCCAGTGTGCACGTGTGGGTTGTCTCCAAGTACTCTAGTTTCCTCCCTCAGACCATTAACATGATCCTTAGGTCAATTGGTGGCTCTAAATTGAAACTGTGGTCTAAGTGGATGCGTAAACGATTGTTATTCTCCTATTGTCAGCCCTGTGATTGGCTTCCAGACCAGAAAGGGTGTAACTCTGCCTCTCATTCCATGTCGGCTGGGAAAGGCTCCACCCCCTGTGACCCTGAATGAGATAGGTGCTAAAGATGATGAATGGAGATTATAATATGAATGATTCTATGCTAAGTGATTCTGTGTCAAATCAGACAGGCCCAGGTAACATTAAGGCTGTCACTCACTCACTCACTCACTTACTCACTTGCTCTCTCGCTCACTCACTCACTCACTTGCTTGCTCACTCACATACTCACTCACTTGTTCATTTATCCAAATATAGTCACCGGTGTGTATATAGTCACTGGTGTGTATATTGCCACTGGTGTGTATTTTGTCAGTGGTGGGTAAATATTGTCAAAGGTGTGTATTTTGTCACTGGTGTACATATTGTCACTAATGTGTATATTGGCACTGATCTGCATATTGTCACTGGTATGCATATATTGTTTCTGGTGTGTATATATTATCACTGGTGTATACTTTGTCACTGGTGTGTATATTGTGACTAGTCTGAATATATTGTCACTGGTGTGTATATATTGCCACTGATGTACATATTTTCACTGGTGTGTATATTTTGTCACTGGTGTGTATATATTATTAATTAATGAGATTCTTAATCTCAACGAGGCTTTTCTGGTTAAATAAAGTTCATTCATTATCACTAGTGCTTATATTGTCACTGATATGCATAAGACGAGTAGTGTGTATATTGTCACTGTCGTATATTTTGTTTAGCTGGTGTGTATTTGGTCTCTGGTGTGTATTTGGTCTCTGGTTTGTATATGGTCTCTATTATGTATTTGGTCTCTGGTGTGTATTTGGTCACTGGTGTGTATTTGGTCTCTGGTGTGCGTATTTGGTCTCTGGTGTGCATTTTGTGTGTGGTGTGTATGTGGTCACTGGCATGTATTTGGTCTGTGTTGTGTATTTGGTCACTGGTGTGTATTTGGTCTCTGGTGTGTATTTGGTCTGTGTTGTGTATTTGGTCACTGGTGTGTATTTGGTCACTGGTGTGTATTTGGTTACTGGCATGTATTTGGTCTGTGGTGTGTATTTGTTCACCGGTGTGTATTTGGTCACTGGTGTGTATTTGGTCACTGGTGTGTATTTGGTCTGTGTTGTGTATTTGGTCTGTGCTGTGTATTTGGTCACAGGTGTGTATTTGGTCTCTGGTGTGTATTTGGTCTGTGTTGTGTATTTGGTCACTGGTGTATATTTGGTCACTGGCATGTATTTGGTCTCTGGTGTGTATTTGGTCACTGGTGTGTATTTTAGTCTGTGGTGTGTATTTGGTCTGTGTTGTGTATTTGGTGTCTGGTGTGTATTTGGTCCGTGTTGTGTATTTGGTCACTGGTGTGTATTTGGTCACTGGTGTGTATTTGGTCTGTGTTGTGTATTTGGTCACTGGTGTGTAATTGGTCTGTGGTGTGTATTTGGTCACTGGCATGTATTTGGTCTGTGTTGTGTATTTGGTTACTGGTGTGTATTTGGTCTGTGGTTTGTATTTGGTCACTGGCATGTATTTGGTCACTAGTGTGTATTTTCGTCACTGGTGTGTATTTGGTCTCTGGTGTCTGATTTGGTCTCTTGTGTGTATTTTGTTTCTGGTGTGTATTTGGTCTGTGGTGTGTATTTGGTCTGTGGTGTGTATTTTGTCTCTGGTGTGTATTTGGTCTGTGGTGTGTATTTGGTCTGTGGTGTGTATTTGGTGTCTGTTGTGTATTTGGTCTGTGTTGTGTATTTGGTCACTGGTGTGTATTTGGTCTCTGGTGTTTATTTGGTCTGTGTTGTGTATTTGGTCACTGGTGTGTATTTTCGTCACTGGTGTGTATTTGGTCTGTGGTATGTATTTGGTCTGTGGTGTGTATTTTGTCTCTGGTGTGTATTTTGTTTCTGGTGTGTATTTGGTCTGTGGTGTGTATTTGGTCTGTGGTGTGTATTTGGTCTGTGTTGTGTATTTGGTGTCTGGTGTGTATTTGGTCTGTGTTGTGTATTTGGTCACTGGTGTGTATATAGTCTCTGGTGTGTATTTGGTCTGTGTTGTGTATTTGGTCACTGGTGTGTATTTGGTCTGTGGTGTGTATTTTGTCTGTGGTGTGTATTTGGTCACTGGTGTGTATTTGGTCTGTGCTGTGTATTTGGTCTCCGGTGTGTATTTGGTCAATGGCATGTATTTGGTCTGTGGTTTGTATTTGGTCTGTGGTGTGTATTTGGTCACTGGTGTGTGTTTGGTCACTGGCATGTATTTAGTCTGCGGTGTGTATTTGGTCACTGGTGTGTATTTGGTCACTGGTGTGTATTTGGTCACTGGCATGTATATTGTCACTGGCATATATTTTGTATAGCTGGTGTGTATTTGGTCTCTGGTGTGTATATGGTCTCTGGTTTGTATATGGTCTCTATTATGTATTTGGTCACTGGCATGTATTTGGTCTCTGGTGTGCGTATTTGGTCTCTGGTGTGTATTTTGTTTCTGGTGTGTATTTGGTCACTGGTGTGTATTTGGTCTGTGTTGTGTATTTGGTCTCTGGTGTGTATTTGGTCACTGGTGTGTATTTTAGTCTGTGGTGTGTATTTGGTGTCTGGTGTGTATTTGGTCTGTGTTGTGTATTTGGTCTCTGGTGTGTATTTGGTCTGTGTTGTGTATTTGGTCTCTGGTGTGTATTTGGTCTGTGTTGTGTATTTGGTAACAGGTGTGTATTTGGTCACTGGCATGTATTTTGTCTGTGGTGTGTATTTGGTCTGTGGTGTGTATTTGGTCATTGGTGTGTGTTTGGTCTCTGGTTTGTATATGGTCTGTGGTGTGTATTTGGTCACTGGTGTGTATTTGGTCACTAGTGTGTATTTGGTCTCTGGTGTGTATTTGGTCTCTGGTGTGTATTTTGTCTCTGGTGTGTATTTTGTTTCTGGTGTGTATTTGGTCTGTGGTGTGTATTTGGTCTGTGCTGTGTATTTGGTCTGTGTTGTGTATTTGGTGTCTGGTGTGTATTTGGTCTGTGTTGTGTATTTGGTCACTGGTGTGTATTTGGTCTCTGGTGTTTATTTGGTCTGTGTTGTGTATTTGGTCACTGGTGTGTATTTTGTCACTGGTGTGTATTTGGTCACTGGGTTGTATTTTGTCTCTGGTGTGTATTTGGTCACTGGTGTGTATTTTTTCTGTGTTGTGTATTTGGTCACTGCTGTGTATTTGGTCAGTGGTGTGTATTTGGTCTCTGGTGTGCGTATTTGGTCTCTGGTGTGTATTTGGTCACTGGCATGTATTTTGTCTGTGGTGTGTATTTGGTCTGTGGTGTGTATTTGGTCATTGGTGTGTGTTTGGTCACTGGCATGTATTTGGTCTGTGGTGTGTATTTGGTCACTGGTGTGTATTTGGTCACTAGTGTGTATTTGGTCTCTGGTGTGTATTTGGTCTCTGGTGTGTATTTTGTTTCTGGTGTGTATTTGGTCTGTGGTGTGTATTTGGTCTGTGCTGTGTATTTGGTCTGTGTTGTGTATTTGGTGTCTGGTGTGTATTTGGTCTGTGTTGTGTATTTGGTCACTGGTGTGTATTTGGTCTCTGGTGTTTATTTGGTCTGTGTTGTGTATTTGGTCACTGGTGTGTATTTTGTCACTGGTGTGTATTTGGTCACTGGGTTGTATTTTGTCTCTGGTGTGTATTTGGTCACTGGTGTGTATTTTTTCTGTGTTGTGTATTTGGTCGCTGCTGTGTATTTGGTCAGTGGTGTGTGTTTGGTCACTGGCATGTATTTGGTCTGTGGTGTGTATTTGGTCACTGGTGTGTATTTGGTCACTGGCATGTATATTGTCACTGGCGTATATTTTTTATAGCTGGTGTGTATTTGGTCTCTGGTGTGTATTTGGTCTCTGGTTTGTATATGGCCTCTATTATGTATTTGATCAGTGGTGTGTATTTGGTCTCTGGTGTGCGTATTTGGTCTCTGGCTTGTGTTTTGTTTCTGGTGTGTATTTGGTCACTGGTTTGTATTTGGTCACTGGCATGTATTTGGTCTTTGTTGTGTATTTGGTCTGTGGTGTGTATTTGGTCACTGGCATGTATTTGGTCTGTGGTGTGTATTTGGTTACTGGTGTGTATATGGTCTGTGTTGTGTATTTGGTCACTGGTGTGTATTTTGTCTGTGTTGTGTATTTGGTCTGTGGTGTGTATTTGGTCACTGGTGTGTATTTGGTCTCTTGTGTGCGTATTTGGTCTCTGGTGTGTATTTTGTTTCTGGTGTGTATTTGGTCACTGGTGTGTATTTGGTCTGTGTTGTGTATTTGGTCTCTGGTGTGTATTTGGTCACTGGTGTGTATTTTAGTCTGTGCTGTGTATTTGGTCTGTGTTGTGTATTTGGTGTCTGGTGTGTATTCGGTCTGTGTTGTGTATTTGGTCACTGGTGTGTATTTGGTCTCTGGTGTGTATTTGGTCACTGGTGTTGTGTATTTGGTCTCTGGTGTGTATTTTTTCACTGGTGTGTATTTGGTCACTGTTGTGTATTTTGTTTCTGGTGTGTATTTGGTCTGTGGTGTGTATTTGGTCACTGGTGTGTATTTGGTCACTGGTGTGTATCTGGTCTGTGTTGTGTATTTGGTCACTGGTGTGTATTTGGTCACTGGTGTGTGTTTGGTCACTGACATGTATTTGGTCTGTGTTGTGTATTTGGGCACTGGTGTGTATTTTGTCACTGGTGTGTATTTTGTTTCTGGTGTGTATCTGGTCTGTGGTGTGTATTTGGTCTCTGGTGTGCGTATTTTGTCTCTGGTGTGTATTTTGTTTCTGGTGTGTATTTGGTCTCTGGTGTGTATTTGGTCTCTGGTGTGAATTTGGTCTCTGGTGTTTATTTGGTCACTGGTGTGTATTTGGTCACTGGTGTGTGTTTGGTCACTGGCATGTATTTGGTCTGTGTTGTGTATTTGGGCACTGGTGTGTATTTTGTCACTGGTGTGTATTTTGTTTCTGGTGTGTATCTGGTCTGTGGTGTGTATTTGGTCTGTGGTGTGTATTTTGTCTGTGGTGTGTATTTTGTTTCTGCTGTGTATTTGGTCAGTGGTGTGTATTTGGTCTCTGGTGTGCGTATTTGGTCCCTGGTGTGTATTTTGTTTCTGGTGTGTATTTGGTCACTGGTGTGTATTTGGTCTGTGTTGTGTATTTGGCGTCTGGTGTGTATTTGGTCTGTGCTGTGTATTTTGTTTCTGGTGTGTATTTTGTCTCTGGTGTGTATTTGGTCACTGGTGTGTATTTTTTCTGTGTTGTGTATTTGGTCGCTGCTGTGTATTTGGTCAGTGGTGTGTATTTGGTCTCTGGTGTGCGTATTTGGTCTCTGGTGTGTATTTGGTCACTGGCATGTATTTTGTCTGTGGTGTGTATTTGGTCTGTGGTGTGTATTTGGTCATTGGTGTGTGTTTGGTCACTGGCATGTATTTGGTCTGTGGTGTGTATTTGGTCACTGGTGTGTATTTGGTCACTAGTGTGTATTTGGTCTCTGGTGTGTATTTGGTCTCTGGTGTGTATTTTGTTTCTGGTGTGTATTTGGTCTGTGGTGTGTATTTGGTCTCTGGTGTGTATATGGTCTGTGTTGTGTATTTGGTGTCTGGTGTGTATTTGGTCAGTGGTGTGTATTTGGTCACTGGTGTGTATTTGGTCTCTGGTGTTTATTTGGTCTGTGTTGTGTATTTGGTCACTGGTGTGTATTTTGTCACTGGTGTGTATTTGGTCACTGGGTTGTATTTTGTCTCTGGTGTGTATTTGGTCACTGGTGTGTATTTTTTCTGTGTTGTGTATTTGGTCACTGCTGTGTATTTGGTCAGTGGTGTGTATTTGGTCTCTGGTGTGCGTATTTGGTCTCTGGTGTGTATTTTGTTTCTGGTGTGTATTTGGTCACTGGTGTGTATTTGATCTGTGTTGTGTATTTGGTCTCTGGTGTGTATTTGGTCACTGGTGTGTATTTTAGTCTGTGGTGTGTATTTGGTGTCTGGTGTGTATTTGGTCTGTGTTGTGTATTTGGTCTCTGGTGTGAATTTGGTCTCTGGTGTTTATTTGGTCTGTGTTGTGTATTTGGTCACTGGTGTGTATTTGGTCTGTGGTGTGTATTTGGTCTCTGGTGTGTATTTGGTCTGTGTTGTGTATTTGGTCTGTGCTGTGTATTTGGTCACTGGTGTGTATTTGGTCTGTGTTGTGTATTTGGTCTCTGGTGTGTATTTGGTCACTGGCATGTATTTGGTCTGTGGTGTGTATTTGGTCTGTGGTGTGTATTTGGTCACTGGTGTGTGTTTGGTCACTGGCATGTATTTGGTCACTGGTGTGTATTTGGTCTGTGGTGTGTATTTGGTCTCTGGTGTGCGTATTTGGTCTCTGGTGTGTATTTGTTTCTGGTGTGTATTTGGTCTCTGGTGTGTATTTGGTCTGTGTTGTGTATTTGGTCACTGGTGTGTATTTGGTCTGTGTTGTGTATTGGTCACTGGTGTGTATTTGGTCTCTGGTGTGTGTTTGGTCTGTGTTGTGTATTTGGTCTGTGCTGTGTATTTGGTCACTGGTGTGTTTTTGGTCTCTGGTGTGTATTTGGTCACTGGTGTGTATTTGGTCACTGGTCTGTATTTGGTCACTGGCATGTATTTGGTCTGTGGCGTGTATTTGGTCTGTGGTGTGTATTTGGTCACTGGTGTGTGTTTGGTCACTGGCATGTATTTGGTCTGTGGTGTGTATTTGGTCACTGGTGTGTATTTGGTCACTGGCATGTATATTGTCACTGGCGTATATTTTTTATAGCTGGTGTGTATTTGGTCTCTGGTGTGTATTTGGTCTCTGGTTTGTATATGGCCTCTATTATGTATTTGATCAGTGGTGTGTATTTGGTCTCTGGTGTGCGTATTTGGTCTCTGGCTTGTGTTTTGTTTCTGGTGTGTATTTGGTCACTGGTTTGTATTTGGTCACTGGCATGTATTTGGTCTTTGTTGTGTATTTGGTCTGTGGTGTGTATTTGGTCACTGGCATGTATTTGGTCTGTGGTGTGTATTTGGTTACTGGTGTGTATATGGTCTGTGTTGTGTATTTGGTCACTGGTGTGTATTTTGTCTGTGTTGTGTATTTGGTCTGTGGTGTGTATTTGGTCACTGGTGTGTATTTGGTCTCTTGTGTGCGTATTTGGTCTCTGGTGTGTATTTTGTTTCTGGTGTGTATTTGGTCACTGGTGTGTATTTGGTCTGTGTTGTGTATTTGGTCTCTGGTGTGTATTTGGTCACTGGTGTGTATTTTAGTCTGTGCTGTGTATTTGGTCTGTGTTGTGTATTTGGTGTCTGGTGTGTATTCGGTCTGTGTTGTGTATTTGGTCACTGGTGTGTATTTGGTCTCTGGTGTGTATTTGGTCACTGGTGTTGTGTATTTGGTCTCTGGTGTGTATTTTTTCACTGGTGTGTATTTGGTCACTGTTGTGTATTTTGTTTCTGGTGTGTATTTGGTCTGTGGTGTGTATTTGGTCACTGGTGTGTATTTGGTCACTGGTGTGTATCTGGTCTGTGTTGTGTATTTGGTCACTGGTGTGTATTTGGTCACTGGTGTGTGTTTGGTCACTGACATGTATTTGGTCTGTGTTGTGTATTTGGGCACTGGTGTGTATTTTGTCACTGGTGTGTATTTTGTTTCTGGTGTGTATCTGGTCTGTGGTGTGTATTTGGTCTGTGGTGTGTATTTTGTCTCTGGTGTGTATTTTGTTTCTGCTGTGTATTTGGTCAGTGGTGTGTATTTGGTCTCTGGTGTGCGTATTTTGTCTCTGGTGTGTATTTTGTTTCTGGTGTGTATTTGGTCTCTGGTGTGTATTTGGTCTCTGGTGTGAATTTGGTCTCTGGTGTTTATTTGGTCACTGGTGTGTATTTGGTCACTGGTGTGTGTTTGGTCACTGGCATGTATTTGGTCTGTGTTGTGTATTTGGGCACTGGTGTGTATTTTGTCACTGGTGTGTATTTTGTTTCTGGTGTGTATCTGGTCTGTGGTGTGTATTTGGTCTGTGGTGTGTATTTTGTCTGTGGTGTGTATTTTGTGTCTGCTGTGTATTTGGTCAGTGGTGTGTATTTGGTCTCTGGTGTGCGTATTTGGTCTCTGGTGTGTATTTTGTTTCTGGTGTGTATTTGGTCACTGGTGTGTATTTGGTCTGTGTTGTGTATTTGGCGTCTGGTGTGTATTTGGTCTGTGCTGTGTATTTTGTTTCTGCTGTTTATTTGGTCACTGGTGTGTATTTGGTCTCTGGTGTGTATTTGGTCTGTGTTGTGTATTTAGTCACTGGTGTGTATTTGGTCACTGGTGTGTGTTTGGTCACTGGCATGTATTTGGTCTGTGTTGTGTATTTGGTCACTGGCATGTATTTAGCCTGTGTTGTGTATTTGGTCACTGGTGTGTATTTAGTCACTGGTGTGTATTTGGTCACTGGTGTGTGTTTGGTCACTGGCATGTATTTGGTCTGTGGTGTGTATTTGGTCACTGGTGTGTATATGGTCTGTGTTGTGTATTTGGTCACTGGTGTGTATTTTGTCTGTGTTGTGTATTTGGTCACTGTTGTGTATTTGGTCACTGGTGTGTATTTGGTCTGTGTTGTGTATCAGGTCACTGGTGTGTATTTGGTCACTGGTGTGTATTTATCTAAATGTGTGTGTCGATCTTGCGCCTGCCGACTGTGGTGTTAAAAATAGAAACGTGAGCGAGCGCCTGGTGGAAATAGAGAGTTGAAAAATAAAGGCTGGGACAGATGGAGGGAGCAGATGGAGGCGAGGAGACAGAGGGAGAGGAGGAGGGAGGAGGCTTATGTAAAGAGAGAGAGGGGGCGGGGCGATCGAGGAGGACTTACAGGTGTTCTGGAAGGTGTGGACCTGCATGTCCAACAGCGGGAAGGACTGTCTGAAGCTGTAGGTGACCGACGTTTTCTTCTTCTGGAAGATCTTTGTCACCTGGAGAAGAAGAGGTGAAGAAGAAGTCTGAGCAGGATGGAGAATCAAAAACCAGGGAAGAAGAAGAAGAAGAAGAGGAGGAGGAGGAGTGTGAGAAGAAGAGGAGGAGGAGGAGTGTGAGAAGAAGAGGAGGAGGAGGAGTGTTTGGTCTTCGCTCTTTTTCTCTGTTTCTTTGCGGTGAGAAGTTTGAGCCCCCTCAGAGGAGTCTTGGTGACAGGTCCCTCAGCTGCTCCTCTTCACACCTTCATCATCAGAACGATGAAGGAGTCATGGAGGAGCTGAATCCTCCTTCTCTGCAGACTCTCCTCCCTCTCTGGAATGGAGGAGGTCGCCCTGAACCTCCTGCTCTATGAACAACACACAGGAGGTCCACCTCTGAGAAGCCTCATGTGGTCTCTGCTGGTCTTCTTCTGCCTCAGAACTTAACCCTGTCTCCAGCATTTAGGCCTCAGGTGGGAGTGTGAACATGGCTGTTGAGCTCTAAGTGTCATCCCTGTGATTGGGGTGAATTTATCAGTTTTAATGTTCATTTATCCTAGAAACAGGTGACCCTTTGGAAGTGAGATCAGTCCTATCAGCACATGCTGTTGTCATCACTGGGTTTGACTGACCAATCAGAGGCCAGCAGGTCCCAGACCCTGAAGGAATACCAAAGGACCTGAGCAGAGTCCAGCAGAAACCAGGTCCCAGCCCCTAAAGGAGAAGCAAAGGGCCTGAGCAGAGTCCAGCAGAAACCAGGTCCAAGCCCCTGAAGGAGAACCAAAGGACCTGAGCAGAGTCCAGCAGAAACCAGGTCCCAGCCCCTGAAGGAGAACCAAAGGACCTGAGCAGAGTCCAGCAGAAACCAGGTCCCAGCCCCGAAGAAGAACCAAAGGACCTGAGCAGAGTCCAGCAGAAACCAGGTCCCAGCCCCAAAGGAGAACCAAAGGACCTGAGCAGAGTCCAGCAGAAACCAGGTCCCAGCCCCTTAAGGAGAACCAAAGGACCTGAGCAGAGTCCAGCAGAAACCAGGTCCCAGCCCCTGAAGGAGAACCAAAGGACCTGAGCAGAGTCCAGTGGAAACCAAGTTCCAGCCCCGAAGAAGAACCAAAGGACCTGAGCAGAGTCCAGCAGAAACCAGGTCCCAGCCCCGAAGGGGAACCAAAGACCCAGCCCCCAAAAGAGAACCAAAGGACCTGAGCAGAGTCCAGCAGAAACCAGGTCCCAGCCCCTGAAGGAGAACCAAAGGACCTGAGCAGAGTCCAGCAGAAACCAGGTCCCAGCCCCGAAGGAGAACCAAAGGACCTGAGCAGAGTCCAGCAGAAACCAGGTCCCAGCCCCAAAGGAGAACCAAAGGACCTGAGCAGAGTCCATCAGAAACCAGGTCCCAGCCCCTGAAGGAGAACCAAAGGACCTGAGCAGAGTCCAGCAGAAACCAGGTCCCAGCCCCTGAAGGAGAACCAAAGGACCTGAGCAGAGTCCAGTAGAAACCAAGTTCCAGCCCGAAGAAGAACCAAAGGACCTGAGCAGAGTCCAGCAGAAACCAGGTCCCAGCCCCGAAGGGGAACCAAAGACCCAGCCCCTGAAAGAGAACCAAAGGACCTGAGCAGAGTCCAGCAGAAACCAGGTCCCAGTCCCTGAAGGAGAACCAAAGGACCTGAGCAGAGTCCAGCAGAAACCAGGTCCCAGCCCATGAAGGAGAACCAAAGGACTTGAGCAGAGTCCAGCAGAAACCAGGTCCAAAAGCCCCTAAAATACTTTGGGGGGAAATTCAGCAGTACTGGCTGACAGGAAGATTTATGTGAAATAAGGACGACCAAACAGAACTTTTCGAGCAAAGACATGCAGATTTTCAACAAGAAGCTTCAAACTGAAACATGTTTTTATTTCCTCTTGTTTTCTTTAGGGCCTGATGTGGCCCGAGGCCTCCTGATGTGGCCCGAGGCCTCCTGATGTGGTCCCTGATAATTACTGCTGCTTTAAATCATGAAAATAAAAAAATATTGATATAAAAATATACCTTAAAATAATCCTTTAATGCGGAGTCTGGATCTCTTCGGTTTTCGTAGCTTTAAATAAAAATCTTAATTTAAATATAAATAAATATTTTAAACATTTATATTATAGTAAAGTGTTATTTATATTACAGTATTATTTATATTACAGTGTCCTGCTCTCTGAGCTCTTTGGCCCTCAGACTGATCCGGTCTTGAACGTGACCCCCTCTTCTCCTGAACACATCTGCATGTTGGTGGATCTGAAAAGTGAACTGTAGCCCCTTCACACTCAGTGACATTTCCTGAGCACAGCGTTAAACAGCACCGATGCATTATGGGAAAAAAGTTCAGTCACTTTATCTTCCATGGGGGAAATCCTGGCTCAGAGAGACCTGGACCTGGAGTTTTAATGCCAACCCATGAGGAGAGACAGAGACGTGAGACCAGAGGACTGTCTCCATGACAACTCAGAACATCACAGACCATGAAGGTCTGAGTCTAGACCCATAACTCATTAAAAAACTAGAGATTGACTTTTCTGTTTATTGAAATGAACAGCAGGAGATAAAACATCTGGTTCTGGATCAGTAGAGATGTGGACTCAAGGTCTCAAAGGTCCTGTCCTCACAGAGACTCATCCAGAACAGCATCAGTCTGTCACACTTTACAGGGCTGTGGGCACAGACTTTGTCCTGGGACATCAGCACAGGGTTTAAGAAGGGGTGTGGAGCTCAGACCTGAGGCCTCAGACCTGGAGGGGCTGGTCTGAGTAAAAGTTAAATGAGTGTCAAACAGATTCAGGAAGACCTGGACATAGACTCAGGAAGACCTGGACACAGACTCAGGAAGACCTGGACATAGACTCAGGAAGACCTGGACACACAGACTCAGGAAGACCTGGACACACAGACTCAGGAAGACCAGGGACTTCATTTATAAAACTGTGCGTAGGAAAGCTCACTATAGGTGGCGTACACCGGAAACACAGGAAATGGGTGCGCACAAAAACTGTCAGATTTATAAAACAGTGCACCGCACGTCTTACGCCTGTTTCCATTTATAAATCACAATCAACTCTGAAGCTGTGGCACGTGAGGGAACGCTTTGCCCCGCCCACATGGTGCCTGTAAAAGGTGAACAGGTGAATATTCAATGATAACAATTTTACGATGGACAGAGAGGGAAAACGAGTAAAAAAAAAGAAATTTTACTCAATGTGAGGTCGACATATTGATAGGTGGGCACAGAGTGGGCATCACTCATGCTGTAAATAAGGCTGCCTCAGAGGGTCGGACTGTGGCTGAGAAAAAAAGAAATGATTAGACATGAAAATGGAGGAGAAAGTGAGGGTGAAAGGGCATGCCCCCCCACAGACGAAAAGCTGTCGGGGTCATCGGGGAGTCCCTCCTGAGCAGTGTGGTGACGGAGGTGAAGGGACACGTCACGTCCTCCAGCAGAGCAGATCAGCCACTGTGCGTCTTTATGCCTTTTTATATCCAACCATCACTTTCCTTCCTGAACAGCTACAGGTGTTGTAGCCTAACTGATCAGCAGTTTTGTGCAACGATCATGACATTTTAATACACAACTGATTCAACAATATAGGTCACGTGTGTGGGCGCGCTCGTGCATGCGTTAACAAAGTCCCTGGGTCATCAATATACCTTTGCCCTCTTTCTTTGTTTTTGCAAACCTATCCTTCATATATGATGTGTTGTGAAATGTGTAATATTTGATTATTTCACATTAATGTATCAGTTCCACAGAGCTGTCTTTAATTTCATCCTTCTACTGTCGGGGTCGCAGTTTCCCGTTTTTCCAGAGTTTGTGCGTACGGCAGAGTCAGAGCTGCCGTGGAGGTGCGCACATTCTCCTGTCGAGTTTGTTTTTTATAAATCCTAAACATTGCTTACAAGTGGCGTACGCTTTCTTTTGTGCATACTCAAGCTTTATAAATGAGGCCCCAGGACACACTGACAGACTCAGGAAGACCTGGACACACAGACAGGTTTATAAAGACCCGGACACAGATGGACTCAGAAGACCAGGTCTCACCATGAGCAGGTCGTTGAACAGGAAGACTTCTCTCTGATGGACGCCGCTCCTCTGAGCTCGGTTTGGATCAGGAACCTCGAAGAGCTGACAGCAACACACCAACCTGCGGTGAGGCAGGGACAAGACCTGCAACCCAGACGGACAAAAACATGACAGACACATTAGGACCTTTTGGACCAAACATGGAAACAGAGAACTTTATTATCACAGACCAACTCAGGTGGAGGAAGAGCTCCGAGAGCACAGAGAACCAATACACCAGGACCAGGTCCAGACTGCACTGATACCAGAACTTAGGACCATAAGTGTTTGGGTATGATCATTATTATTATTATTACTGTAATTGTAATACTAATAATAATAATAATTATAATAACAATAATAATTATTATTATTGTTATTATTACTTTAATTTTATTATAATTAAAATGATTGCTATAATTATTATTATTATAATTATTATTATTGTTATTGTTATTACTGTTCTCATTACTGTAATTATAATAATAATAGTAATAATAATAATAATAATAAATATTATTATTATTATGATTATTATTATTATGATTATTATTATTATTATTAGGCGGCACGGTGGCGCAGCAGGTAGTGCACGTGCCTCACAGCAAGAAGGTCGCCGGTTTGATTCCCGGGTCGGGCAGGACCTTTCTGTGTGAAGTTTGCATGTTCTTCCGTGCATGCGTGGGTTCTCTCCGGGCACTCCGGCTTCCTCCCACAGACCAAAAACATGCTCATTAGGTTGATTGGTCACTCTAAACTGCCCTTAGGTATGAGTGTGAGCGTGAATGGTTGTCTGTCTCTATATGTTGCCCTGCAATCGATTGGCGACCGCTTCAGGGTGTACCCCGCCTCTCGCCCAATGACAGCTGGGATAGGCTCCAGCACCCCCCGCAACCCCGAAAGGGATAGTCGGTATAGAAAATGAATGAATGAATTATTATTATTACTGTTATATTATTATTATTATTGTTAAAATTCTCCTACAGGATCTCTGAGACGTGTGAGAGACTCCAGATCCTTTTCTCAGGCCTGAAGCTCTTACCGGCTTCTTCCCGACCACCATCCTCTCCACGGCCTGGACCTGGGACACGTGATCGTCATTTGTCCTCAGCTCCCATTTCTGGATCCTTCCATAGATGGCCACCAGCAGGTCCCGGGGGATGTCCTGCCCGTTATCAACGCCTGACCGAAGGAGAAGATCATGAAACCACAAATAACATCAACATGAAACTGGAAACTAGGATGTGGAGTCCACTCTGACCTCTCAGGTTCTTGATGAAGTCCTCCAGCTTCATCTTCCTCTCAGGCTTGACGTTGGGGCTGTACATGTCCGTGTTGAGGAGGATGATGGCGAAGGCCAGGATGAAGATGGTGTCTGGGTTCTGAAACTGCCGAATCAGCACCGGGTTACAAACACAGTACCGCTGGCTGAGGACACGGAGAAGAGGAGAGGACTCAGATCAGACATCAAGTTCTGACTTTGTCAATGATTATTTAATTCAAAGTTTCTATTCAAATGTCTTCACTCTCCTTTGACCTCAGTCTCTGACCTTTATCAACCTTCATGAGACACACTTGCGACACTTTGATACCTGAAGGCCTCCACCAGCCGCTCCACCCGTTGAGCTTCACCCTGAACTTTGATCTGAGCCTGAAACTTCCTGAGGGCATCGTCCAGGTCCATCCCCGAGAAGTCCATCTCGTCCAGGACACAGCTGCAACATGAAAAGAAGGTATCTCAGACTCTTCAGAACCAGAACCAGGAGTCGCATCAGCTGATCTGTGTGTCACTCACTCCAGCACGTCCTTGTTGAACTGCTGTCTGCTGCCCAGAAACTCCCCGATCATCTGCCGGCTCAGCCCTTTTCTCTCCAGGATGAACCTGGCGATCCCGACCGGAGTGTCGGAGACGAAGCCGCGCTCGATCAGATACTGGATCCCCTTCTCCGGCTTCCTGCAGACAGGAAAACACTTTGAGTCGTTTTCTTTAAAATTAAGGAAGTGATGGACCGCTGTCTGGATCTGCAGCTCTGTTACAGAGAGAACCTTCAGACCAGAGACCTGCACCAGGTCAGACACCTGCCCAGGTGCAGGACTCTGCCTCAGGGGGCGCTGTGGCAGGGACGGCGTGTGGGAGAGACAGACGAGAGAGACTGCAGTCAAGCCAGGTGCCCCTAAATTTGAAGAGCTCACGTGTTTGAGCATTCAAGATTTCCTACTGCTAAACGGAGGTTTGTTCTTGCCGCCATGATGGATGGGTGTTGGATTTTGGATGAATGTATTTGTATATATATAATGTATATGTGTGTGTATATTTTATATGTATATATGTATCTATGCATTTATGTGTATCCATAAAATGAAGAGTGTGTCTTCAGTCTGCTCTATTGTAAAGTGTCTTGAGATAACACTTTTATGAATTGGTGCTATACAACTAAAGATTGATTGATTGATTGATTGATTGACTGATTGATGGATAAGTAGATCAATAATCACGTCATGAACTCTGTAAACACATGGTCAGGGGTCTTCCCTGGATCACAGACTGGGTTGCAGCCCTTCACTTACTTGTTAAAGAGGTTGAGTCCGATGCGATACTGCCGCCGCTGCACCACGTCGTTGTTGAAGGCTGGGGAGTCCCAGCTGTGCCGGCTCTCCCTCTGATAGGTCTGTTTGCCCAGCGTGGCTCCGCCTATCGGCTCCCGCAGGCTGTCCCGTGACGAGGAGCCCGAGCTGCAGTTGTTGACGGTGGTGTCGTCGTTGGAGTTGGTGGTGGTTGAGTTGACGCTTTCGTTGTCTCCGTCGGAGCAGAGCAGATGGTGGTGATGGAGGTGTGCGTGGTGGGCGTGGTGCTGCGCCTCCATGTTCTGCAGCGCCGAGGACGAGGAGGAGAGTGGTGAGGGCGTGAGAGGGGGAGGCAGCGGGGAGAGAGGGGTGAGAGGAGGTACAGGTGAGGGCAGAGGGGAGGAAGGGGGCTCGGGGTAGGCGTGGTGGTGGTGTTGGTGGTGCAGGTGGTGGTAGTGGTGCTGTGCAAAGTGGTGAGCGTGCTGCATGTACGGGCCCCCGCTGTGCATGTGGTGCATGTGCATCATGTGCTGCTGGCTGTACTGTGGGTGGTGGTGCAGGACGGTAGGGAGGTGGGGGATGGGCGGAGGGTGGGGGTGGGGGTGTGAGTGTGTATGTTGGAGCGGGTGAGGCAGAGGGTGAGAGGGCAGCGTCCGAGCTGAAGGCATCGGTAAGGGGACGTTGGCGGGGGAGCGCGTCTGTCCTTGCGCCGTGGCAACCGAGCGCCCATTGGGTTTGTGTTTGATGGTTCCCTGCGGAGAGTCGGCCTCGCTGCTCCCTCCACCTCCTCCCCCGCCTCGCTCATCCTCCCCACTCTCTCCCTCCCCTCCTCCCCTCCTGTCTCCTCCTCCTCGTTCAGCTCCTGACGGCTCCTGCTCATACACCAGGCGTCCGATCGACCCTCGCTCCGACCTGAAGAACAGAGCATGGAGATGAACATGTCTGGAGGATACGTGAAACAGTCCATCTGATGTGTCAGGTTAGCAGAGACTCAAACTAAGTTCAGTCTGACCAAACTGGCCTGATGGCCTCCAGATGGCAGGAGGCCTGAGTCTCAGGAATCAGTGGAGGTGCCTCCACATGGGTCCAGGACAGGCCCTGAGGTCCGTGGGACCAGGAGCTACAACCTATGACATTGAAAATGCTCTCTTATCTCTGATGACTTCAGATGTTTGGGATTTGACCTCTATCCTGACCTCCAGTGATGTCACTGCTGAAGCTCTGCTGTGGTTTTGTTTATAGTCATATATATATATATATATATATATATATACGAGGTGTGTCAGAAAAGTTCCAGGACTGGTGTCACAAAATATTTATTCGTTATCATCCACTGTGAGTTCTTGCCACAGGGCCAGACGATCAACCAGCATGTCTACAAAGACATGTTGTGGTGTTTGACAACGCGCCTGCTCACAGTGCCCTGAGCATCTGACAGTTCCTGGCCAAGAAGAACATCGACGTGCTGGAGCCGTTTTGAAGACATGGACGACATCAAAAAGACCATGACGATGGAGCTGCAGAGGATCCTGGAAGAATCCTTCCAGGAGTGCATGAAAGAGTGGCAGAGAAGGATGGGAAAGTGCATTAGACTCCAGGGGGATTACTTCGAAGGGGAAAACTTGTAGTTTGGATTCTAAATAAATCTTTTGTGACATCAGTCCTGGAACTTTTCTGACACACCTCATACATATATATATATATATATATATATATATATATATATATATATATATATATATATATATATATATGTACACATATATACATAAGCCTGGGTGATAAAGTTCTGACAGGTGGTTCTCATGAGATCAGAGCATGTGTAAAGACAGACCGGCCCTGGTTTACACTCAAATTAGTCAAACTAAACAGTGACAAAACAGAAATGTTATTAATCAGATCCACTCTCAACAAATCTAACAGTTTCATTATTCTATTTGATCACTCCTCCATCTCCCCCTCCCCTCAGGTAGAGTCCGGGTGTCATTCTGGACAGCACACTCTCCTTCAGCTCACACATCAACAGCAGAACCCAGTCTGCCTGCCTCAACCTCCGAAAAATCAACCGTCTCCGCCCCTCCCTCCCAACTCAACTATTGCAGCTCCCTTCTGTTTGGTCTCCCCCAGAAAATCCTCCGTAAACTTCATCTGGTCCAGAACTCAGCAGCTCGCATCATTTCCAGGACTCCATCACTCCATCACTTCAGTACAACATCCTGCTCCACACACACAAAGCCATCCACAACCTCGCCGCTCCGTACCTCTATGGCCTCATTCACATCTCTGTACCTGCCTGTACCCTCCGATCCTCGTCCTCTGTCCATCTGTCTGTCCCCTCTGCTCGCCCTGTCACCATGGGGGGCCAAGCTCACTCCCCTATGACCTCCACAACACTGACCCCTCACCCCTCTTTAAACCAGACTCAGAACTTGTCTGTTCAAACTCTCCTGCTCCCTCTGATCTTTTGCACTGTCTGCTGTATTGTTTGTTTTATTACCTCCGCCAAGGAGGTCATGTTTTTGTCAGGGTCTGTTTGCCTGTTTGTTTATTTGTTTGTTTGTTTGTTTGTTTGTCTGTTAGCAAGATTACCCAAGCAAAAAAATAATATATTTTTTCTATACTGAAGTATGCTTTTTTCACCGAAAGTATGTTAAAAGTTTACTTGTACTTTTGTCAAAGCATATTGAAAGTACATAGTTTTTCCAATTCATATTAAGTACAATGCTAACAAACATGATGACAATGCATTCTAAATATATATTATATTTTAATAAAATATAATGTAAGTTAAGTGCATTATATGGAAAATATATTTCTATTAGTATTATAATATGTTCTTAAAAAGTGTATTCATATCATACAGATTCAAATCACAACTTAAATACATTTAATTAAAAATATATTTTTTAATTATTATATTCTAAGTACATTTTAAATTTATTGACAGCAAGTTGTTCTCAACAGACATTTTTTGAAAGACATACTTAAATTATAATAAATAAAAGTGTATTTTTAATTATCATATTTTAAGTACTTTATCAATAGATTAATCACAAGTTCTAATCAACATGCATTTATCTTAAGATATACTTAAATTACGATAAATAAAAGTATGTTTTTAATTATTACATTTTAATTACTTCATCAATATATTCCTACTAACCTTGTTTGAAGGGGCATTTGTTGTAAGACATATTTAAATAAATTACTTAAAAGTATACTTTTCACATAAAAAAAAGTTCTAGTATATCTCTTATGTATGTAAATACCTGTATTGTACTGTATTGTGTCACTTATTACTACGTCGTTAAAGTACATTGCTTCATTCATACTAAACTTCAGTGCATTTAATTTAAAATATTTGATACAATTATATTTACTGCCCTTTTATAGTATATTCATAGGTACTGCTCAACCTGCACTTACTAGGTGTATTTTAATATTCTAATTACAACTGTATTTTCACCAAAACTTAGTTCAAGGCATTCAAGTATAAATTTTAATAATTGTGTGCAAAATGCATAATACTTTAACTATGCTTTATTATACTTTGTTAAGTGTATTAATGAATGTGTTCATAGATTATATAAATATATTTCTTATATTCATATATTTCTTATATTACTCTTTCTTACAGTATACTTTCAAAAGACATGGTCAGAAATGTGTTTAATATTGATCTATAAAAAAAACAAACAAAAAAAAATCAGCAGCTTGTTGGATCCTGAAAAGTAAGCTGTAAGCCCATTTGATACTTTCACTGCCACTCCCTCCCTCCAGCCTCTGGTCTTTTGCTTTAAACTGTTTTGCACTTTATTTAAAAAAAAAATGTCTTCATTAATGAAAAAAAGAAAATGTTTTGTGAATTCAGCTGATGTTCAGCTCATACTAAAAGCACTTTGTACTAGAACCTTGTAAGTTCAGATGTTCAGCTCATACTAAAAGCACTTTGTACTAGAACTTTGTAAGTTCAGATGTTCAGCTCATACTAAAAGCATTTGGTACTAGAACCTTGTAAGTTCAGATGATGTTCAGCTCTTCGTACTTTGCGAGCGCTGCAAGCACTTTATTTTGTGTTCCATTAAGTGAAATAAAAGACACACATTGTCAAAGATAGAAGTTGTACAAAGGTTTCTGTCACACTCATCAGGTTATATTTATCACCTGTATTGAATGGTTAAGTAGGTGATTTGTTGATTGAATTTGTCATGTTACTACTATTGCTGCTGTAGAATGTGGAGAAAATGCAGTCTCAGTAAATTGAAGTAAATAAATTTGTAGACTGTATTTTTAATACATTATAAATACACTAAGTACAACCAGCTTTCAGTGTAATAAGTACAAGTATATTAAGTATTAATATATTACTAGTACAATAGTATTTTAACAATAAAAAGTATACTTTAGACTAGTATATTAAGTACAAATATACTATTAGTTCAATAGTAGTATATTACTAAGAAGTACATTGTAGGGTAGTATATTTGAAATTGACTAACAGCATATTTTCATTTGAATAGTTTTGTGTTCTTATTACATTATTATTACATTCATAATATAATTTAGATGTCTAAAAGTATATTTTAACTATATTATTTTATAGTACTGTTATTAACAAAGTAATAGTATATTTTAAGTTAA
Source organism: Cetoscarus ocellatus (assembly GCA_037902135.1). Classification (NCBI taxonomy): domain Eukaryota; kingdom Metazoa; phylum Chordata; class Actinopteri; order Labriformes; family Labridae; genus Cetoscarus; species Cetoscarus ocellatus. The sequence goes on along the minus strand of JBAMNC010002031.1, from coordinate 55,317 downwards.
TTTAATTAATACTCAATATGTACTCGATATACATTTAAAAATACACTGAAAATGTAATTAAAGTATATTTTTAACCCCTTCGGAAAAGTGTACTTGGGATACTGAAAGTACATTTTCAATTAAACACTTTTTTTTGTCGTGAAAGGGTTAAAAAAGTATAGGATACATATACTTAAGATATGATTTAGTACATCTTCATCATCTAAGTACAACTTCAGTGGTTTCAAAAAAACACAATTTAAATACAAATATGTTCCAAGTACAACTGAGTAGATTTAATATACTTTTAGAACATATACCTAAGTATATTTTTTTTTCGCTTGGGTATGCAAAAACTACTGGATGGATTTACAGTTTTATCAGAGGTGTGGTTTGGTCCAAGGAAGATGCCATCCATTACATTTTGGTGGTGATCCACGTATTTGTCTGGATGCAAAAAATTCCCAAAAATGTTATGAAAATCCCATAAGTTAACATTGGGCCATATTTTCAAAAGGCATACCTCTGACATCACTTGACGGATTTGCTTCAAAATTTACAGGATAATATATATAATATATACCTATCATCACAACAAATTTCATCTGGAAAAAACATTGTGGTTTATAATGGCAGATCCCATTAATTTCTCCTTGGCTGCTGTTAGGGTTTGCCCCCTTTACGTCATCATGAGAATTGTAGTTTATTTGATAACTCACGTCAACGTTTTTCAAGCCTATGTCACTACATTACCCAGCTCTCCTTGCAATGCCAGCGGAGGAGTTTTCTGGATAGACAGACATGAGCGGAGACTCGGCTGTCCAATCGGAGCGCTTGGTGATCCAGAGTTGTATCTTTTACAGGAGTTGTGGAAATGCCACTGTTGTAACTGAGCTGCTTGGTGGAGGTCTGCGCTCTCTGGGTACTTTATGGTTCCTGTTTAACGCACTTTTTTATTCATACTTTCTGTAAGGTGACCTTATGTTATGAAAGGCATCCTCAAATAAAATGTATTATTATTATTATTATTATTATTATTATTGTTATTACCAGGCTGTAACTAAAGTACTCGAGTACCTCTCTTATCCATCATTACACCTCAGCATGTGCACCCAAAACGAAATAAAGCAGCTCTTTGATTGGCTGTCCTCACCTGTCACTCATGTCCACTGAGCTGTCACTGGGCGGTTCGATGGTGAGGACAGGTAGATGTCCCCCTCCTCCCCCTCCTCCCGCCGCCCTCCCTCTGTACTCTCCTCGACACTCGGTGCACGGCGTGCTGCTCCTGCGGCTGTTACTGCTGCCTCCCTCCGTCTCTCGGCTGTCCTCCCTCCCCCCGGCTCCTCCCCCTCCTCCCCCCCAGTACTCTGTGTCGCTGGAGGTGGGGCGGGACAGGGGCGAGGAGGGCAGGCAGCCCTCATCCATGTACAGCGTGACGTCGCTGAAGGAAGTGGCTGTGCTGTCTTCGTGCATGGATGCCCCACCCCCCACGCCTCCACTTCCTCCCACGCCCCCCACCCTGGCCCCCATGCGCCTGGAGGAGGCGTTGGTGTTTCTCCATGTGCAGTCTCTGTAGTCTTCCTCCTCATCTTCCTCTTCATCCTCCTCCCCTTCCTCTTCTTCCTCTTCCTCTTCTTCATCTCCCTCCTCCTCATCCTCCTCGTCCTCCTCGCCGTCTCCTCCCACTTCCTGGGAGTCCTCACGGCCCGACTGACAGGTGAGGGAGTCGTCCATGGAGTCGGCCAAAGACTTCACCTGCAGACGAACGAAAAACAGGAACAAACATCATCGTTCAGTGAGGAAACTTTCTACTTAGAGAGGAGACTGTGAGGTGGGTGGAGCTTCAAAGTGGGTGGGGCTGTAAGGTTGGTGTTGTTAATGTTGATGTTGTTGATGATGTTGCTGTTGTTGACGTTTGTGTTGGTAATGTTGATGTTGGTGTTGGTGATGTTGCTGTTGATGTTGGTGTTGGTAATGTTCATGCTGGTGTTGGTGATGTTGTTGATGATATTGTTGTTTTTGTTGTTGGTGTTGATGTTAGTGTTGATGTTGTTGATGATATTGTTTTTGTTGTTGATGTTATTGTTGTTGGTGTTGTTGTTGATGTTGATGTTGATGTTTTTGTTGTTGGTGTTGTTAATATTGATGTTGTTGCTGATATTGTTGTTTTTGTTGTTGGTGTTGATGTTCCTTTTTTGTTGATGTTGTTATTGTTGTTGGTGTTGTTGTTGTTGTTGATGTTGTTGATGCTGATTATGTTTATAATATTGTTGTTTTTGTTGTTGGTGTTGTTAATGTTAAAGTTGTTGTTGTTGGTGATGTTAGTGTTGATGTTGTTGATGTTGTTGATGATATTGTTTTTGTTGCTGTTTTTGTTGTTGATATTGTTGTTGTTGTGGAGGAGAAGGAGAGGCTGTTTACCTGTTTGGAGAAGGAGTCGTCCATGTCTGCGGTGTCGTCTGATCCATGCTGACCCGCTGACCCCGGCCCCTGTGGCTGACGCTCATCAAACGAGTACTGAAGGACAGACGGACATCTTTATATACCTGAGCGTTGCTTGTGGCCAGCGTGAGCGTGAGTGAGTTTGCATACCTGCATCCTCATGTTGGACAGGATGATGCGGCGGGTCATCCTGCTCTCAGAGGCGGAGCTTCGCAGGCGCTCAAAGTTCTTGTTCATTCGGTACCGCCGGAACGCCGTTTGAATCGTCCTCGCCGCCCGCCGGGACACAAACTGGCCCCCGTACTTCCTCTCAAGCATTTCCACCTATCAGGGGGCGGCACACACAGGCAGCCAATCAGAAAACAGAGACTGGGGTCCGCCTGGTGTTAAGAACACTGATATCAGAGTTAAACAGAAGGGTTTTCTGACAGGACACAAGTGTCCAGACATAAAAAAACAAGTAAAAGATAAGATTAAAACAAAAGATAAGATTAATTAAGACAAGATGAGTAAATGAGATCAGCATGAACGTTGAGGCCCCGACAATCCGAAATAATCTGACAGTCATTCAGACCAAAGTGTCTGTTTTCATGACTCAACCTCAGGACGAATGAGACGTCTCCGCTCAGCACTGAAACATCTGCCTCAAAGTCAGAGAGTCTTTGCTGCTCAGATTTAAGTTAATAAATAACATAAGTTACATTTGAAGCAGCACTTTATTCATCATGTTAAAAGAAGCAGAAACAGGTTTGACTGTCTGGTTTATTGTGTTGGAGACCAGCCTGTAAATACTTTGTCTTGTGAAAACTTCAGTCTGCTGCTCTTTGTTACATCACAAACGGTCTTAAACGTCAACAAGGGCCACATTAATGTCACTTAGTCAAGACACCAGATTACCTTCCTTTAATTAAATAAAACAATAATATCTGAAATAATCTATGTTTATGTTATATTTATAATCTCAAATACAAAAATGAAACAGTAAACTCTGAGCTAAACATGAAATCAAAGCCAACTAAAGGGACTTTTTCATGTTTTAAACTGGTATAAACTGTTTTTTTTTTAGCATTTATTCTCCATGATTTTGTCCAGCTAATGAGGGTTATAAAATATTTTACAACATTAATCTGTCTAAGGCTGCAGAATAAAAGTTTAGTTATTGATGTTAGTGTTTGTTCTTTGTTTCATCACTTACTAATTATTCATTAAAGACCTCTACAGAAACCACCAGAGCAAATCCAAACTACTAATTTTAGAAAAGAGCAGAATCAAATGTTTTAAAGACCACTGCAGGAAGAACTTCCACTCTTAATTCTGTAAAGCTTTTTGCCTTTGACATGGTGTTGAAATGAAAACTCTGATTTTTCCTCTGGTTTAGTCTCTGTGATTATGAGCTGAGCATCGAGCTGGGCTGTGACACCACGTCACATAAAGTCTCCTCTAAACTGGTTGGTCCTGCTCATGAAGGACTCCCGTTGGTCTGTTTGGACCACCCTCAGGTTCTCTGGACGCTCCAGCAGCTCTGAGCAGTCTGCGAGTGTTAATGGGACCCTACAGAGGGGCAGCCCTGCTGTCTCCTGCATCACAGAGCAGAGAAGATGCTGCAGATCTCCGTAAGCTCCTGTTGGAGTGTGATTGTTCTTCATGTGGAGTCGGAGCAGAGAGGAGAGTCTGATTATATAAGAGCTGATCTGAAACAGACACCTCCTGCTGTTACATCAGCCCTGCAGCACCGTCAGCAGACGTGGGCCTGATGTGATAAATCAGAGCAGGAGCGTCCGTGAAAGCAGAAGAACACGACTGAAGAGCATCAGCCCACCTCAAGATGTGTGGGAGGTTAATGTGCAGCTTTCTGCGTTTGTGCAGGCGCCAGAAGATCTGAACCAACCAGAGGAACCTCCTCCTCAGAGGAGGACCTGATTAATGAGGTGAGACTGATGCTCTCAGAGATGGACGGAAACCTGTGTGACGAAGTTACTCCTGAAACATCAGCCTCACTAAAGCTGGAGCCAGGCCGGAGAAGAAGAGAACCATGGACTACAGAGACAGGAGAACCATGGACTACAGAGACAGGAGAACTATGGACTACAGAGACAGGAGCACCATGGACTACAGAGACAGGAGAACCATGGACTACAGAGACAGGAGAACTATGGACTACTGAGACAGGAGAACCATGGACTACAGAGACAGGAGCACCATGGACTACAGAGACAGGAGCACCATGGACTACAGAGACAGGAGAACCATGGACTACAGAGACAGGAGAACTATGGACTACTGAGACAGGAGAACCATGGACTACAGAGACAGGAGAACTATGGACTACTGAGACAGGAGCACCATGGACTACTGAGACAGAAGAACCATGGACTACAGAGACAGGAGAACTATGGACTACTGAGACAGGAGCACCATGGACTACTGAGACAGGAGCACCATGGACTACAGAGACAGGAGAACTATGGACTACAGAGACAGGAGCACCATGGACTACAGAGACAGGAGAACTATGGACTACAGAGACAGGAGCACCATGGACTACAGAGACAGGAGAACTATTGACTACAGAGACAGGAGAACCATGGACTACAGAGACAGGAGCACCATGGACTACAGAGACAGGAGAACTATTGACTACAGAGACAGGAGCACCATGGACTACTGAGACAGGAGCACCATGGACTACGGAGACAGGAGAACTATGGACTACAGAGACAGGAGCACCATGGACTACAGAGACAGGAGAACTATTGACTACAGAGACAGGAGCACCATGGACAACTGAGACAGGAGAACTATTGACTACAGAGACAGGAGCACCATGGACTACAGAGACAGGAGCACCATGGACTACTGAGACAGGAGCACCATGGACTACAGAGACAGGAGAACCATGGACTACAGAGACAGGAGAACTATGGACTACTGAGACAGGAGAACCATGGACTACAGAGACAGGAGAACCATGGACTACAGAGACAGGAGCAACATGGACTACAGAGACAGGAGAACCATGGACTACAGAGACAGGAGAACTATGGACTACAGAGACAGGAGCACTATGGACTACTGAGACAGGAGCACCATGGAATACAGAGACAGGAGAACCATGGACTACTGAGACAGGAGAACCATGGACTACTGGGACCGGAGCACCATGGACTACAGAGACAGGAGCACCATGGACTACTGAGACAGGAGCAACATGGACTACAGAGACAGGAGCAACATGGACTACAGAGACAGGAGAACCATGGACTACAGAGACAGGAGAACTATGGACTACAGAGACAGGAGCACTATGGACTACTGAGACAGGAGCACCATGGACTACAGAGACAGGAGAACCATGGACTACTGAGACAGGAGAACCATGGACTACTGGGACCGGAGCACCATGGACTACAGAGACAGGAGCACCATGGACTACTGAGACAGGAGCAACATGGACTACAGAGACAGGAGCAACATGGACTACTGAGACAGGAGAACCATGGACTACTGAGACAGGAGAACCATGGACTACTGGGACCGGAGCACCATGGACTACAGAGACAGGAGCACCATGGACTACTGAGACAGGAGCAACATGGACTACAGAGACAGGAGCAACATGGACTACAGAGACAGGAGAACTATTGACTACTGAGACAGGAGCACCATGGACTACAGAGACAGGAGCACCATGGACAGGAGAACCATGGACTACAGAGACAGGAGCAACATGGACTACAGAGACAGGAGAACTATGGACTCTTGTCCGTTGTTTCCTCTTGTATTGAGCCCCTCACAGTCAGTCGCTGATTGGATAGAAGCTGCTGTTTGGTGCTGATATTTCACTCTTTAACGTCTTCAGGTTGTTCTGTTCTGTAAACACCTGTACAGGTGTTTCACTCGTCTGTCTGCAGGTTCAGCAGCTCAGATCAAGGCTGCAACACGTCACAAAGAAACACAGCCACTGACCACTACAGTCATCGTCTCTCTGTCTCTCTGTGTGTCTGTGTCTCTGTGTCTGTCTTTTAAGTCTGTCCTTCGTTCCATTGTCTTTGTGTCCCTGTGTCTCTCATCTCTGTGTTGATGTCTCCCGTCTCTGTGTCTTTGTCTCTGTCTCTGTCTATGGTTTCTTGTCTTTGTGTCTCTGTCTCTGTGTCTCTGTCTCTGGTCTCTATTTCTGTCTGTTGTCTCTGGTCTCTGTGTCTTTGTCTCTGGTCTTTATCTCTGTCTGTTGTCTGTTGTCTCTGGTCTCCGTGTCTTTGTCACTGTGTCTCTGTCTCTGGATTCTATCTCTGGTCTCTGTCTTTGGTCTCTGTTTTTTTGTCTCTGGTCTCTGTCTCTTGTCCCTGTCTCTGGTCTCTTGTGTCGTTGTCTCTGGTCTCTGTTTCTTGTCTCTGTCTCTTCCTCAGTGTCTGTCTCTGGTCTCTGTGTCTCTGTCTCTGGTCTTTGTCTCTGGTCTCTGTGTCTCTGTCTCTTTCTGTCTCTGGTCTTTTAGTCTTTGTCTCTGTGTCTCTCTGTTTCTGGTCTTTGTCTTTGTCTCTGGTCTCTGTGTTTCTGGTCTTTGTCTCTGTCTGTGTCTCTGGTCTCTGGGTCTTTGTCTCTGTGTCTCTGTCTCTGGTCTTTGTCTCTCTGTCTCTGGTCTTTGTCTCTGGTCTCTGTGCCTCTCTGTTTCTGGTCTTTGTCTCTCTGTCTCTGGCTGAGACAGAGGGCTCTGTTATCAGTGTGGACCTTTGGTCAAACTCAGAGTTGGGTGATTGAATATATTTATATGTATTAAACAAACTCCCTGTGCGTGCCTGGAGTGTCCTGGACTCAAACATCTTCCCTGTCAGTAGGACACACTGATGCTCATCCTACCTTCTTGTCCTGGAGGTCTGTGGAGAGCTCATAGCTGTCAGAGAGAGCCTTGCAGCGCTTGCTCTCCTCCTCCTCCTGCTTACGGAGCGCCAGGCTGGCCGGCTGATGGCGGCTGTGCTGAGCCCAGGCGAGGCTCGCCGGGCTGGGCGGGGACACGGGGGAGCTGCCCTGGAGGGACACCAGGCGGAGAGACGGTTAAAATATCACCGCGATTAAAGTCTAAAGTCTGCCGGGACCTGCTGGAGCAGGATCAGAGATCTGAGGCCTGATGCTAACAGACACAGAACCAGGACTGAAGTGGTTAACAAACTTCAGGTGAAGGTGAAGATAGGTGAAGGTGAGGACAGGTGTGGGTGAGGACAGGTGTAGGTGAGGACAGGTGAAGGTGAAGACAGGTGAAGGTGAGGAGAGGTGTGGGTGAGGACAGGTGTAGGTGAGGACAGGTGAAGGTGAAGACAGGTGAAGGTGAGGAGAGGTGTGGGCGAGGACAGGTGACAGTGAACACAGGTGATGGTGAGGACAGGTGACAGTGAACACAGGTGATCGTGAGGACAGGTGAAGGGAAGGACAGGTAAAGGTGAGGACAGATGTAGGTGAGAACAGGTAAAGGTGAGGACAGATGAAGGTGAAGACAGGTGAAGGTGAGGACAGGTGTGAGTGAAGACAGGTGTAGGTGAGGACAGGAGACAGTGAGGACAGGTGAAGGTGAAGACAGGTGAAGGTGAGGACAGGTATGAGTGAGGACAGGTGTAGGTGAGGACAGGAGACGATGATGACAGGTGAGGGTGAGGACAGGTGACAGTGAACACAGGTGAAGTTGAGGATAGGTGAAGTTGAGGACAGGTGACGGTGAACAAAGGTGATGGTGAGGACAGGTGAAGGTGAGTACAGGTGTGGGTAAGGACAGGTGTAGGTTAGGACAGGAGACGGTGAGGACAGGTGATGGTAAGGACAGGTGTAGGTGAGGACAGGAGACGGTGAGGACAGGTGACGGTGAGGACAGGTGATGGTAAGGACAGGTGAAGGTGAGGACAGTTGAAGGAAAGGACAGGTGATGGTGAGGACAGGTGAAGTTGAGCACAGGTGAAGGTGAGGACAGTTGAAGGTGAGGACAGGTGATGGTGAGGACAGGTGAAGGTGGGTGCTGAGGTCCTTGTGGGCAGACTGGAGGTCATCATTGTTTTTTTATTATTAACATTTTTCTTCTTATTTTTATGATTATCATTATTTTTATGATTATCGTTACTATTATTATTTTAGACATCAACTTAAAAACTCAGCTATTGCTCAAACAAACTCTGGGACGAGGGGACAGGCTGAGGTCCTCTCTGTTTGGGGGTTAAAGGTCAAGTGAACTTCTTCACTGTACACGCGCTCAGAGTGTCAGGAAGCCGAGGTCTATGGTGTGTTCATACCTGTGTGTGCACGTGGGAGGCTCCCAGGGGCTCGCTGCTGGATGTGGAGCCGTAGGGGTCACAGGGGCTGGTGAGGGGGCTGTTGCTATAGCGATGGAGGGGGGGCTGATGGCCGAAGGTCGTGTCTGTGAAGGTCAGCGCCTCCGGACACTGTGGGTCGCCCTCCACACTGAGAACAGAGAGAGAGAGAGAGAGGTCAGCCTGCTGCTGAACCAGGAAGAAGGTTAACATGTGACCCTACGACCCCGGTGACCTGGACCATCAGGCTCCAGGTCCCAGGTCTAACAAGGACCCTTAAAATGCTTGTATGTCCTGGTCTGACCTGGACCATCAGGCTCAGGGTCCTCAGACACTGAAACTTTAAGGGGGTAAATTCATGTAAACTTTTCCAACATGAACCAGCACAGCTGCTCACGAGTGTGGCAGGACAGACAGCCAATCAGGTTTCAGAGGGTCTGCTGGGCCGGCCTACCTCTGGACCCTGGTTGAGGGGAGCGTGAGGCCCAGCAGCTCAGAGTGACCTCTGGGTCGTTCGGAGCGAGCTGCAGAGCTGACTCAGCTGGTCCTTCAGGAGCAGAGGATCTCCCTGGGCGTTCAGATGTTCTCATTCATTTTGGACCAGTCTGTAACTAAGAGCAGAAACTTCACATCCTAACACGGCCATGTTTCTTTTTGTTTTCAGAACGAGTTGAGGGCCAGTAAAGAGAGACCGTGGGCCGCAGCTGGCCCTCAGGCCGGAGTTTGGACACCTGTGCTGGAGCTGATCTGATTATAACTGCAGAGCTGCTCAACCTTCATCCAAGGCACCATGAAGCTAACGTGGGCGCTGCCAAGCTAACACTGAGTCACATGAGGGTGAGTCATGGCAGAGTGTGAGTGTGTGTGTGTGTGTGTGTGTGAGAGGGGGTGGGGGTGTGGGTGTGTGTGTGTGTGTGTGTGTGTGAGTGTGAGAGTGTGAGTGTGTGAGGGCCTGGAGAAGAAAGCTCAAACATTGTTCTAGAGGTCGAGTCAAACATCTACAACATCACATGACCAGAGTCTGAGCCACAGCTGCCTGTCTCCTCCTCCTCCTCCTCTTCATCAGGACCCTTGTCTTCATCCTCCTTTCTCCCCTCTTCTCCTCCCCTCCACTCCCCTCCTCTCCTCTCTCCTCTTGGCAGGTTAATCGGAGGTGAGGTGTGTTTGATTTATACTCTGACTCCACCTGGTGAGCTGGTCTGTCAGGCTGCGGCTCTCCGAGGTCAAACAGAAACTTGGGTGACCTCTGACCTCAAAAACACACAGAGGTCACAGCAGAGCCAGGGCTCTCCTCCATGAGGAAACATCTCCACCTTCAGCCGGTGTGAGAGTCTGCAGGAGACCAGGAGACCAGGAGACCCCTCTCTGTGGTTTTAGTCGTCTGCACATAAACCAAACTCACTCTGATGCCCTCAGGCCAAGCAAAGCTGCTGCACCCTGACCTTCAGGTGATGCTGCAGGACCCTGACCTTCAGGTGATGCTGCTGCACCCTGACCTTCAGGTGATGCTGCTGCACCCTGACCTTCAGGTGATGCTGCACCCTGACCTTCAGGTGATGCTGCTGCACCCTGACCCTCAGGTGATGCTGCTGCACCCTAACCTTCAGGTGATGCTGCTGCACCCTGACCTTCAGGTGATGCTGCACCCTGACCTTCAGGTGATGCTGCTGCACCCTGACCTTCAGGTGATGCTGCAGGACCCTGACCTTCAGGTGATGCTGCACCCTGACCTTCAGGTGATGCTGCTGCACCCTGACCTTCAGGTGATGCTGCAGGACCCTGACCTTCAGGTGATGCTGCACCCTGACCCTCAGGTGATGCTGCACCCTGACCCTCAGGTGATGCTGCTGCACCCTGACCTTCAGGTGATGCTGCAGGACCCTGACCTTCAGGTGATGCTGCTGCACCCTAACCTTCAGATGATGCTGCTACCTGACCTTCAGGTGATGCTGCACCCTAACCTTCAGATGATGCTGCACTCTGACCTTCAGGTGATGCTGCACCCTGACCTTCAGATGATGCTGCACCCTGACCTTCAGATGATGCTGCACCCTGACCTTCAGGTGATGCTGCACCCTAACCTTCAGGTGATGCTGCACCCTAACCTTCAGATGATGCTGCACTCTGACCTTCAGGTGATGCTGCACCCTGACCTTCAGATGATGCTGCACCCTGACCTTCAGATGATGCTGCACCCTGACCTTCAGGTGATGCTGCACTCTGACCTTCAGGTGATGCTGCACCCTGACCTTCAGATGATGCCGCACTCTGACCTTCAGGTGATGCTGCACCCTAACCTTCAGGTTATGCTGCACCCTGACCTTCAGGTGATGCTGCACCCTGACCTTCAGGTGATGCTGCACCCTGACATTTCAGGTGAAGGAGAATCAGAGGAACACCTCCAAACACCTCAGACCTCCTGATGAGGACCAGAGAGACTCCCACGAGTCCACATGGGAGAGGTCTTCATCTTCACCAAGCATCAGGTACAACACTGAGGAGCCTGAGTCCAGGACAAGGTCTTCACGTGAGACCAGGATCATAACCAGAGTACTCAGGTCCACATCTGTCCAGTCCTGGTACTGCTGACTTGTTCTGACCCCCCCTCCCCTCTATGGTGCCAGCAGCTCCCCATAACAGACCTACCAGTGTGATGTCATTCCACTCTTCCATCATCAGTTTGAGCCCATTCGCTGGTGGTTGTAACTCCAGAGTGGAAAAGAGATGTAAGAATGAATGCAGAGCTGTTGACAACATGAATTCAAGCTGTAACAACCTGACCAATCACCACAGAGTTTGGTCAAGCAATCAGATGGCCATGACGCATCAGAACTAGAAACTTCGAAATAAACCTTGAGACTAAACTGAAGATCTGAGCAGATCAGGGATCATGTTTGATTTACGTTATTTTATTTTATTGGTTGAATTTTATCTTATTTTATTGTTGAGGCTGTTGTTGAGCTCTGCTCTTACAGGTCCTCTGAGAGCTCCACCCCCCACAGGCAGTGAGGGCTCCACGTTAGGACAGAGTGTAGATCTGTGAGTGTAGATCTGAGAGTGTCCATCAGAGTGTAGATCTGTGATTGAAGATCTGTGAGTGTAGATCTGAGAGTGTCCATCAGAGTGTAGATCTGTGAGGGTAGATCTGAGAGTGTCCATCAGAGTGTAGATCTGTGAGTGCAGATCTGTGAGTGTAGATCTGAGAGTGTCCATCAGAGTGTAGATCTGTGAGGGTAGATCTGAGAGTGTCCATCAGAGTGAAGATCTCTGAGTGTAGATCTGAGAGTGTCCATCAGAGTGTAGATCTGTGAGTGCAGATCTGTGAGTGTAGATCTGAGAGTGTCCATCAGAGTGTAGATCTGTGAGTGCAGATCTGTGAGTGTAGATCTGAGAGTGTCCATCAGAGTGTAGATCTGTGAGTGTAGATCTGAGAGTGTCCATCAGAGTGTAGATCTGTGAGTGCAGATCTGAGAGTGTAGATCTGAGAATGTCCATCAGAGTGTAGATCTGTGAGTGTAGATCTGAGAGTGTCCATCAGAGTGTAGATCTGTGATTGAAGATCTGTGAGTGTAGATCTGAGAGTGTCCATCAGAGTGTAGATCTGTGAGTGTAGATCTTAGAGTGTAGATCTGAGAGTGTCCATCAGAGTGAAGATCTGTGAGGGTAGATCTGAGAGTGTCCATCAGAGTGTAGATCTGTGAGTGTAGATCTTAGAGTGTAGATCTGAGAGTGTCCATCAGAGTGAAGATCTGTGAGTGTAGATCTGAGAGTGTAGATCTGTGAGTGTAGATCTGTGAGTGTAGATCTGTGAGTGTAGATCTGAGAGTGTCGATCAGAGTGTAGATCTGTGAGTGTAGATCTGAGAGTGTAGATCTATGAGTGTAGGTCTGTGAGTGTCCATCAGAGTGTAGATCTGTGAAGTAAGATCTGAGAGTGTAGATCTGTGAGTGTAGATCTGTGAGTGTAGATCTTAGAGCGTAGATCTGAGAGTGTAGAACTAGGAGTGTAGATCTGTGAGTGTAGATCAGATTGTAGATCTGAGAGTGTAGATCTGTGAGTGAAGATCTTAGAGTGTAGATCTGAGAGTGTCAATCAGAGTGTAGATCTGTGAATGTAGATCAGAGAGTGTAGATCTGTGAGTGTAGATCAGAGTATTGATCTGTGAGTGTAGATCTGAGAGTGTAGATCTGAGAGTGTAGATCTATGAGTGTAGATCTGTGAGTGTAAATCAGAATGTAGATCTGTGAGTGTAGATCTGTGAGTGTAGATCTGAGAGTGTCCATCAGAGTGTAGATCTGTGAGTGTAGATCTTAGAGTGTAGATCTGAGAGTGTCCATCAGAGTGAAGATCTGTGAGTGAGGATCTGTGAGTGTAGATCTGAGAGTGTCCATCAGAGTGTAGATCTGTGAGGGTAGATCTGAGAGTGTCCATCCGAGTGTAGATCTGTGAGTGTAGATCTTAGAGTGTAGATCTGAGAGTGTCCATCAGAGTGAAGATCTGTGAGTGTAGATCTGAGAGTGTAGATCTGTGAGTGTAGATCTGTGAGTGTAGATCTGTGAGTGTAGATCTGAGAGTGTCGATCAGAGTGTAGATCTGTGAGTGTAGATCTGAGAGTGTAGATCTATGAGTGTAGGTCTGTGAGTGTCCATCAGAGTGTAGATCTGTGAAGTTAGATCTGAGAGTGTAGATCTGTGAGTGTAGATCTGTGAGTGTAGATCTTAGAGCGTAGATCTGAGAGTGTCGATCAGAGTGTAGATCTGTGAGTGTAGAACTGAGAGTGTAGAACTAGGAGTATAGATCTGTGAGTGTAGATCAGATTGTAGATCTGAGAGTGTAGATCAGAGAGTGAAGATCAGATTGTAGATCTGAGAGTGTAGATCTGTGAGTGTAGATCAGAATGTAGATCTGTGAGTGTAGATCAGAGTGTAGATCTGTGAGTGTAGATCTGAGAGTGTAGATCAGAGTGTAGATCTGTGAGTGTAGATCTGAGAGTGTCGATCAGAGCGGAGATCTGTGAGTGTAGATCTGAGAGTGTAGATCTGTGAGTGTAGATCTGAGAGTGTAGAACTAGGAGTTTAGATCTGTGAGTGTAGATCAGAGTGTAGATCTGTGAGTTTAGATCTGTGAGTGAAGATCTGTGAGTGTAGATCTGAGAGTGTCAATCAGAGTGTAGATCTGTGAAGTTAGATCTGAGAGTGTAGATCTGTGAGTGTAAATCAGAGAGTGTAGATCTGTGAGTGTAGATCTGAGAGTGTAGATCAGAGTGTAGATCTGAGAGTGTCGATCAGAGTGTAGATCTGTGAGTGTAGATCTGTGAAGTTAGATCTGAGAGTGTAGATCTGTGAGTGTAGATCTGTGAAGTTAGATCTGAGAGTGTAGATCTGTGAGTGTAGATCTGTGAGTGTAGATCTGTGAGTGTAGATCTGAGAGTGTAGATCTATGAGTGTAGGTCTGTGAGTGTAGATCTTAGAGTGTAGATCTGAGAGTGTAGATCTATGAGTGTAGATCTGTGAGTGTAGATCAGAATGTAGATCTGTGAGTGTAGATCTGTGAGTGTAGATCTTAGAGTATAGATCTGAGAGTGTCGATCAGAGTGTAGATCTGTGAAGTTAGATCTGAGAGCGTAGATCTGTGAGTGTAGATCTGTGAGTGTAGATCTTAGAGTGTAGATCTGAGAGTGTAGATCAGAGTGTAGATCTGTGAAGTTAGATCTGAGAGCGTAGATCTGTGAGTGTAGATCTGTGAGTGTAGATCTTAGAGTGTAGATCTGAGAGTGTCGATCAGAGTGTAGATCTGTGAGTGTAGATCTGAGAGTGTAGAACTAGGAGTGTAGATCTGTGAGTGTAGATCTGAGAGTGTAGAACTAGGAGTGTAGATCTGAGAGTGTCAATCAGAGTGTAGATCTGTGAGTGTAGATCAGAGAGTGTAGATCTGTGAATGTAGATCAGAGAGTGTAGATCTGTGAGTGTAGATTAGAGTATTGATCTGTGAGTGTAGATCTGAGAGTGTAGATCTGTGAGTGTAGATCTGAGAGTGTAGATCTGTGAGTGTAGATCTGTGAGTGTAGATCAGAGTGTAGATCTGTGAGTGTAGATCTGAGAGCGTAGATCAGAGTGTAGATCTGTGAGTGTAGATCTGAGAGTGTCGATCAGAGTGTAGATCTGTGAGTGTAGATCTGAGAGTGTAGATCAGAGTGTAGATCTGTGAGTGTAGATCTGTGAGTGAAGATCTGTGAGTGTAGATCTGAGAGTGTCAATCAGAGTGTAGATCTGTGAAGTTAGATCTGAGAGTGTAGATCTGTGAGTGTAGATCAGAGAGTGTAGATCTGTGAGTGTAGATCTGTGAGTGTAGATCTGAGAGTGTAGATCAGAGTGTAGATCTGTGAGTGTAGATCTGTGAGTGAAGATCTGTGAGTGTAGATCTGAGAGTGTCAATCAGAGTGTAGATCTGTGAAGTTAGATCTGAGAGTGTAGATCTGTGAGTGTAGATCAGAGAGTGTAGATCTGTGAGTGTAGATCTGAGAGTGTAGATCTGAGAGTGTCGATCAGAGTGTAGATCTGTGAGTGTAGATCTGTGAGTTTAGATCAGAGAGTGTAGATCTGTGAGTGTAGATCAGAATGTAGATCTGTGAGTGTAGACCAGAGTGTAGATCTGTGAGTGTAGATCTGAGAGCGTAGATCAGAGTGTAGATCTGTGAGTGTAGATCTGAGAGTGTCGATCAGAGTGTAGATCTGTGAGTGTAGATCTGAGAGTGTAGATCAGAGTGTAGATCTGTGAGTGTAGATCTGTGAGTGAAGATCTGTGAGTGTAGATCTGAGAGTGTCAATCAGAGTGTAGATCTGTGAAGTTAGATCTGAGAGTGTAGATCTGTGAGTGTAGATCAGAGAGTGTAGATCTGTGAGTGTAGATCTGAGAGTGTAGATCTGTGAGTGTCGATCAGAGTGTAGATCTGTGAGTGTAGATCTGAGAGTTTAGATCAGAGAGTGTAGATCTGTGAGTGTAGATCAGAATGTAGATCTGTGAGTGTAGACCAGAGTGTAGATCTGTGAGTGTAGATCTGAGAGCGTAGATCAGAGTGTAGATCTGTGAGTGTAGATCTGTGAGTGTAGATCTGAGAGTGTTGTTGAGAGTGTAGATCTGTGAGTGCAGATCTGTGTGAATAGATCTGTGCTGCTGGTGGATCAGATGGCGCTCAGCCTGAGGCGTGGAGCTGCTACAACAACAAAAACTACATGTGTGTCAGCCCCACCCCGCTCGCCCACTCTCTCTCTCTCTCGCCCTGCAGATGGTCTTTTTACCCATGATCCTCCTCTCCTCTCTCTGTGTCTGATCTCCACAGAACACTGAAGCCGTCACTCGCTGTGTCCCATACCCTCTGGAGTCTTAATGAAACAGTGAACTGGAGGGAATGACCTATGGACACTGCACTGAAATGCTCTAAACACTTTGAGATTTGTTTTCAAATGTAAAGTGCGTTATAAATAAAATCTGTTATTATTATTATTAAACATCATTGCGTCAGTAGGTGAGCTGATATTCCTGTGTCCAAGCATAAAAAACAGGGCCCTCAGGAGGATAAGTAGCAGATTTTGCAGTTGTTTACAACCGTTAAAAGACATGGAAAAGCTACGTTACATGTGTGTTAAAGATACTTTTACGTTTCTTACATTTATAAACAAAAGCAGAGCCATTTTGTGCCGCAGCAGCCTTTTTTCTCTTCTTCTTCTGCTCCTCTGGATAAACACGACTGCATTGCATTGTGGTATACGGGAGTACAATATAGGGCACAACGTATGTACACTCACATTTGCTGTGCATTGTGGGAATTTTATAGTGCACTAATATAGTGAACGAAATTAACCGCTGAGAATTAAAACAACACTACAAAATGGCGAACACACTATATCAGATAAGATAAGATAAGATAAGATATTCCTTTATTAGTCCCACAGGGGGAAATTCCAAAATATACAGCAGCTGCAGGATACAAGAGAAGTACTGAAAAATAAGGTAATTATATATAGAGCACTATATCCGTGATAGGGAACGGTTTCGAACACAGCTACTGAGCGTAATCAGCTGAGCACAGCCAATCGTTAAGTCGTGCCATCACATCATCATGAACTAGCTTTTTCGTGTAGTTGTTGTTTTTCCAAGATGTCAGTAAACACATCATTAGAATAACCTGCAGCTTTTCTCCCTGAAGGCACCAGCCCGACAGACTTTACCTGACTTCTCTGTTTAAAGCTGTGATCTGATTGGTTCTGACTCCTGGAGGCCTCACTCTGCTTCCCCCTGAAGCCGCTGCAGTGAAAAACTCTTGTGGTTGTCCTCCATTACAGGATCTGATTCATGATTGGGCCGCAGCTTTTCCCTCCACAGCTTCTTCCTGTCACATCTCCACCTGCTGCAATCATCAGCCTCCTCCGTGAGGTTTCCCTCTGAGAGTTTAGAGTTTAATCCTGAGATCATCGTCCTCTCAGAGGACAGAAAGCCTGTGCTGCAGCTCTGTCAGGATCAGACTCAAACAGATCAGCAGCGCTCAGATCTGATCAAAGAGGGCGAGGAACATCAGAGCAGCTTCTTCATCCCTGATATCTGTTATTTCAGCTCTGTCTGAGTCTCACCCTGAATTTACATCCATAGATTACGTCTGTGTCACGTCTAGGGATGGAAATCAAAACCAGGTCTAATCAATAAAAACTCCCTGAAGGAACTGATATCATCAGAGCTGAACAGTTCCCTTATCGCAGCTTCTGCTTTGTTCTGCATGCTTGACAAGTACGACAACAAAGAGGCAGTCAGCAGAGACCACAACAAAGAGGCAGTCAGCAGAGACCACAACAAAGAGGCAGTCTAAAGGGTGGAAACAAAAACCACTTACAGAAGCATCACGTGGCTGAACACACCGAGACGAGTGTCCAGTGTTTGACATTAGGATCAAACAATCGTACCAATGAGCAGAATCATCAATGGCATCGATATCAGAAAGTCTTAAGGAAATCTGTATCCAGTTACGTCCACGCTTTGGTTTTGCTGCGACTGATCGTGCATGACCATGTCCACTGTGAGTGTATTTAAAGAACAGTCCTGACCATGAAGGAGATCAGGAGACGAGCATGGAGAAGACAGGCAGAGGACAGCAGGTGTCCCTCTGCTGTCTTCATCGTTCTCTCTGCTCTGTTCTGACGCTCCAGAAACTCTCAGCGCTGTTTCCCTGTTTTGTGTCAACGTGATTGGAAGACAACGACACAGTGTGCCGCAGTGCTGACCAAGGATCAGGCTGTAGACACCTGAGGACAGTGTGGACTCTTTGTCCATGTCTCTGTCCTCCCACTGTTATAGTGACAACAGAGGATTAGAGACAGACAGCAGGGTCAGCTGGATCAGTCAAGGTCATCCAGCTGAACAAGGAGCAACAACACAGACTGAACACCAGACGCTGTGTAAATGTTAGTGTGTGTGAGTAAGTATCTGTCTGGCTGTTCCTCTTAGATGTTAATTAATGTGCACTGTCCCTATTAATTAAATAAATAAATAAATTAAAAAATGGTTCTGAAATCACTGACTAAGAGGTTCAGGATCAGCTTCACTGCAGTCCAGAGTCTCTCTTTCTCTGTGATGCTGCTTCATCTGAGCACTGAGGTGACTCTGGAGCAGCTGGTGGTCTGTGTGACCTTCTGCAGAGATCAGGGACACTGGAGAGGATGAAGAAATGACCTTGAACACATTTACAGGATATGAAATAATTACTGTTCCTCATCTGTTCATGCTTTAGTCTGGATTTGATCTGAAACGATGAGGACACTGTGATATACACACGTCCGTGTTTCTCACATGATGATCCACCTTGGCTAATTTAAGGCCATTTAAGGTGATTAAAGGTGATTAAAGGTCATCAGTATCAGATGATGAGATGTAGTTGACAGTGACATCTTCATCTTTGCGCCGATGTCACTGATTCAGCATCAGGGCAGAGACACAGAGCAGGTACAGGTGAGTCCGAACAGAAGTCGTGCAGTGAAGTATGACGTGGCCCTGACTGTGACCTGAGACTTCAGTCAGAGACCAGAGGACAGTCTACCTGCTTGATGGTCTCACTTAATGGAAACTACCAAACTCTGGTGATGAAAGCATGAGAATAATTACCTGGGCGGCCATGTTGGACCAACCGCACGGCGACCTGCTGAAACAGACTCAGTGTGTGCAGCCCCCCCCCCCCCAAGGACAAGGATGACATAAGGACAAGGACAAGGATGAGGTAAGGACAGGATGAGGCTGCTGTCTCTTGCTTAATGAGGACTGGACTTCTCACCGTTAGACAGGATTTCACACTGAAGGGCCTCGTTCGTTAATTAATGTTGAGCTGATGATCATTAGGAGCAAATATTACTGATACATCCATCCATCATCCAACCATCCATCCATCCATCCATAAATACATCCATCCATCCATCCATAAATACATCCATCCATCCATCCATCATCTCCACATATCCTTTAGGAGACGTCGTCTCCACGTCCTTAAAGAACAGTCTTCACTGAAGGACGTTGTAGAGACGTCTCCTCTGGCGTTAGCTAAAGGCAGCACCGTCACATCACTGTGCTCCATGTGCTGAGTGGAGGTGGAGCAGCTGCTGTGAGCTGGATCAAACCCAGAAGCTGACGGAGGTCACGCTCAGGCGGAGAGCAGATAAAAATAGATCATCTGAGCTCCACCAGCTCACTCTGAGGTGATGGAGGCAGCAGGACACGAGAGATCGCAGCCTACAGGAGGATACAATATCTGCATCCACCTTCATCCACCTACATCCATCATCATCATCCATCTACATCCATCATCATCATCCACCTTCATCCACCTACATCCACCTACATCCATCATCATCATCCACCTTCATCCACCTACATCCATCATCATCATCCACCTACATCCACTTACATCCATCATCATCATTCACCTTCATTCATTATCATCATCCACCTTCATCTATCATCATCATACACCTTCATCCACTTACATCCATCATCATCATCATCATCCACCTACATCCATCATCATCATCCACCTTCATCCATCATCATCATCCACCTTCATCATCCACCTTCA
Organism: Cetoscarus ocellatus; assembly: GCA_037902135.1. Lineage (NCBI taxonomy): Eukaryota > Metazoa > Chordata > Actinopteri > Labriformes > Labridae > Cetoscarus > Cetoscarus ocellatus. The sequence continues at coordinate 35,499 of JBAMNC010002031.1, read as the reverse complement.
TCCATCATCATCATACACCTTCATCCATCATCATCATACACTTTCATCCATCATCAGCATCCACCTTCATCCATCATCATCATCCACCTTCATCCACTTACATCCATCATCATCACCATCCAACTTCATCCACCTTCATCCATCATCATCATACACCTTCATCCATCCATCATCATCCACCTTCATCCACTTACATCCATCATCACTATCCACCTTCATCCACCTTCATCCATCATCATCATCCACCTTCATCTATCATCATCATCCACCTTCATCAACCTACATCCATCATCATCATACACCTTCAACCACCTTCATCCATCATCATCATCCTCCTTCATCCACTTACATCCATCGTCATCATCATTCACCTTCATTCATTATCATCATCCACCTTCATCCATCATCATCATCCACCTTCATCTACTTACATCCATCATCATCATACACCTTCATCCACTTAAATCCATTATCATCATCATCCACCTACATCCATCATCATCATCCACCTTCATCCATCATCATCATCCACCTTCATCATCCACCTTCATCCATCATCATCATCTACCTTCATCCACTTACATCCATCATCATCATCATCCACCTTCATCCACCTACATCCATCATCATCATACACCTTCATCCACTTACATCCATCATCATCATCATCCACCTACATCCATCATCATCACCCACCTTCATCCATCATCATCATCCACCTTCATCCATCATCATCATCCACCCTCATCCACTTACATCCATCATCATCATCATCATCCACCTTCATCCATCATCATCATCCACCTTCATCCATCATCATCATCCACCTTCATCCACTTACATCCATCATCATCATCATCATCCACCTTCATCCACCTACATCCATCATCATCATACACCTTCATCCATCCATCATCATCCACCTTCATCCACCTAGACCCATCATCATCATCCACCTTCATCCACTTACATCCATCATCATCATCATCCACCTACATCCATCATCATCACCCACCTTCATCCATCATCATCATCCACCTTCATCCATCATCATCATCCACCTTCATCCACTTACATCCATCATCATCATCATCATCATCATCCACCTACATCCATCATCATCATACACCTTCATCCATCCATCATCATCCACCTTCATCCACCTAGACCCATCATCATCATCCACCTTCATCCAACTACATCCATCATCATCATCCACCTTCATCCAACTACATCCATCATCATCATCCACTACATCCATTATCATCATTAACCTTCATCCATCATCATCATACACCTTCATCCACTTACATCCATCATCATCATCATCCACCTTCAACCAGCTTCATCTGTCATCATCATCCACCTTCATTCATCATCATCATCCACCTTCATTCATCATCATCATCCACCTTCATCCATCATCATCATCCACCTTCATCCACTTACATCCATCATCACAAAATCAATGACTTCCGGTTGAGTGGGTGCTGGTGTGACTCACTGCCGCTGCTCTCCAGATCTTTTTAAGCTTTTTTACTTATGCTGAACGGACAATAAAACTGCACTCTTGTGAGAGTTTGTCAAACCCACCTTTTGTATTCTAAACGCTGAATCTGCGTTTTTAGTGTGTTCTTGGCACCGGCGAACTTTTGTCCACCTGTTGGTGCACTGCATGTCCCGCTGCTGTCGTCATGTGGGCCAGCAAGCTTTATGTTTGGGCAGCACTTGCCTGGCTGTTCTGTTGTCCTGCCATCATCCTGAGGCAGGACTACTCCAGTAAACTGCTGCCGAGCTGCTTTGGATCTGCTGGCACCTGCCTCAGCCCTCACTACCTGTGCTGCACCATCACCCGGACATCACGCTTCCACCTCGCCAAAAATACATCCACCGTGGGTCCCGCAGGAACTTCCATCAAGACAACTCCACTGCAATAAATTCATTCTGGTCCAACGCTGCTGTCAAGCATGAGAACACCGCTGCCAAACTTCGGTCTCCTGAATATCCGCTCCCTCACGAGCAAGGGTCATCTTATCCAAGATCTCCTCAATGACCGTAAGTTGGATTTTCTTTGTTTGACTGAAACCTGGCAACAGCCAAATGATTACTCCCAGATAAACGAAGCTGTCCCTGCGGGCTATGTTTACCTCTGCCGTCCCCGTGGCAACGGACGCGGAGGAGGTCTCGCGATAATTCACCGCGAGAGGTTGCGAGTCCTCCCCGTGTCCGTGCCCACATTCAGTTCATTTGAATGCCTTGTTTTTAAGCTGCCTGGTCCCTCCACTGCAGTAGTTGCCACTTTTTATCGTCCTCCCAAACCACACAAGGAGTTTTTAAATGACTTTTCAACCATCCTCACCCACCTGTCTGCCCTCTCACCTAACGTTATTCTTCTGGGAGACTTCAACATTCACACAGACAATACCAGTTTGCCCCTCACCAGAGACTTTTTATCATGTTTGGACAGCTTCGGATTTACTCAATTCACTACTTTCCCTACACATAAAAAAGGACATTCTCTGGATTTAATCTGCTGCTCTGGCCTCACCCCCTCCAACTGCTCCGCCGATGAACTCCCTGTCACTGTCACTGATCACTTCCTCCTCACATTCAGCATCCCCCTCTCCCTCTCCATCGTCAAGTTACCCCGGCTCATTTCATTCAGGAATATAAAGGACATTAACCCGGATACTCTCTCCACCATCATTGACTCCATTCCAATCCCGGACTCCCTCTCCAACCCTGATGAACTGGTCTCCCTCTACAATAACAGCCTACAGGATACCCTCAACTCCCTTGCCCCAGTCAAAACCCGCTACGTCTCCTTCTCCTCATCTGCCCCCTGGTATAGCCCTGAGCTCCATTCACTGAAAGCCATGGGTAGACAACTTGAACGCCTCTATAAAAAAACTGGTCTCACCATCCATAAGGACATGTACAATAATCATCTACAGTTATACAAGGACACAATTACTCTAACCAAATCCAACTATTACTCAAGTATCATCTCCTCAAACACCGGCAACTCCAAGACCCTCTTCGCTCTGCTCAATAAAATCACCCAACCACCTAATTCCCTCCCCTCCCACCTCTACTCCATGGATACCTGTACCTCCATAATGACATTTTTCATTGAAAAAATCAACAACATCCACAAGAACCTATGCTTGACCGGGACACCACTCTCCCCTCCACCCCCTCTCCCCCAGTCTCAGTGCTTTTCCAGTTTTCTCCTCCCTGCTCCTCATGAAATCTCCGACCTCATTAAAAATTCTAAGCCCTCTACCTGCCAGCTCGATCCCCTCCTACCTCCCTAGTTAAATCTTCCCTCTCGTCTCTGCTCCCTCTCATCTCTGCCATTGTTCACTCCTCACTCTCCTCCGGTATTTTTCCCTCAGCTTTCAAATCTGCAGCCGTTACTCCCATTCCGAAGAAACCTGGTTCAGATCCCAACGACTTCAATAACCTCCGCCCCATTTCTCACTTACCTTTCGTCTCAAAAATTCTTGAAAAAATAGTCGCCAACCAACTTCACTCCCACCTTACCTGCAATAACCTCTACGAGCCTTTTCAATCCGGTTTTCGCCCCCGTCATAGCACTGAGACTGCCCTCCTCAAAATTACCAATGACCTCCTCATGGCAGCTGATTCTGGTTCCCTCTCCATTCTCCTCCTCCTTGACCTGAGTGCGGCCTTTGACACCATCTCACACCCCATCCTCCTCAGTCGTCTCTCTTCCATTGGTATCACCCACACCCCCCTCAGCTGGTTCCAGTCATATCTCAAAGGCCGCACTCAGTTCATACAGCTTCAGTCCTTCCGCTCCGATCCCTCCCCAGTCACTACAGGTGTGCCCCAGGGCTCCGTCCTGGGGCCCCTCTTTTCATCACTTACCTCCTCCCCCTCGGTCACATTCTCCGTAAATTTAATATTTCTTTCCACTGCTACGCGGATGACACCCAGCTCTACCTCTCCTGTAATCCAAATTCCAGTCTCCCTCCCCCCTCTCTCACCTCCTGTCTCTCTGAAATAAAATACTGGTTCACCTCAAATTTCCTCAAACTAAACAGTGATAAATCTGAACTCCTCTTAGTTGGCACCAAATCCACCCTGTCTAAAGTTGACACCTTCTCTCTCTCCATTGACAGCTCCTCAGTTTTCCCCTCCCCTCAGGTTAAGAGTCTGGGTGTCATCCTCGACAGTACACTATCTTTCCAATCACACATTAATAACATCACCCGGTCCGCTTATTTCCACTTACGTAATATCAACCGCCTCCGCCCCTCCCTCACTCCTCACAGCACCTCCATTCTCGTCCACAGCCTCGTCACTTCTCGTATAGACTTTTGCAATTCACTCCTCTTCGGTCTTCCTCAAAAATCCCTCCATAAACTCCAACTGGTCCAGAATTCAGCTGCCCGCATCATCACCAGAACCCCCTCCCACCATCACATCACCCCCATCCTGCAGCAGCTTCACTGGCTCCCGGTCAAGCATATTCAAACTGCTCCTATTCACCTTCAAGGCCATCCACAACCTCGCCCCTCCTTATCTGTCAGACCTCCTCCACATCACCACTCCAGCCCGCTCCCTCAGATCCTCCTCCTCCACCCACCTCACCGTGCCGTCTGCCCGCCTCAGCACCATGGGGGGCGGAGCCTTCATGCTGATCAAGACCACCAAGCCCAGCTTCACCTGACAACTGAATCCGCAAGTCCAATCTAAGACGGATCCATGGCACTGAGCTAAATTCTGGCCCATCTGCCCTCTTGAAACCACATCAGACCCAAAAGTCCACATAGCCAACAGCTCAGGACCAGGAGGAAACCCGACGAGAACTCTATGTCACAGTAGGACTCCGCGGTTCTCTTCAGACGTGTTTTTGAGTGTCTTGGTTTATTTCTCAATTAATTAACTACCCCTGATTCGACCTTTTCCAAAATTTAGTTTAATCCGTTTAGTTTATGCTCAGTAACCACTTAATATACTTAAATATATCTGTTAAGTGTTCATAACTTCTGTCATTATTCCAAGCATCACTACAACTTTGCCATTTAATTCTTTCTTAAGTTTTGTCATTTATAATTTTAATAAATCCTTCTTAATTTTAAAGTTCTGTCTGTTGGGGTCTGTTCGGAAGGTTTGACATCCCTGTAAGGAAAACTTTCACCCAGGTTTATGAGATTAATTCAATCTAAATATTAGCCTTCATGACCGTAAAGACTAATAATTACTAATAATAGATCTTATAGATCTTTTTTTTAAACAGATCACATTAATCTTTTCCGGGATCGATACTCGGTGGTGCCCCGATAATAATTCTAAATTCTATAAGAAACTTTAAGAAAAGATGAATATTAAATTTATAATATATGTCCATAAAGATCAAACAAATTATCGCAGCATGGGGTACTGAGAGTCAGAGAGGCAGAACAGAGGAGGATCAGGGGTACTGCGAGTGTGAAAACAAGGGTTTTTTATTTGACAAAATAAAGTTAGAGTGTGATAAATCCTGGGTAAACTTCAAAAATGTCCGCTAATGAGGCTCAAACAATTATAATAATAATTTATATTATTGTTATTATTATAATTTTTACATTATAATACTAATAATAATAATTCTAAGTAGTATTATTACTATGATCAGCTCACCTGTTGGGGTCATTGAACCTCTTTACCATCAAAATAAGTCACTGTCACTCTGTCTGAACCAACATGGCTGCAACGCTGCTATGATGTGGTCACTGCTCATGTTGAGTGTTGATTTGTGGGCGGGGCTTCGTATCAGAAGGTCGTGGTATGAACATCAGCTGGACCAAAGCCTGCTCTCTGTTGTCTGAGGGTATCAGGCCAACTCTATAACTCATCATTCGATACAAATCGATTTGGGCAAAAAGGTCATGGCAAAGCAGCAACTAGGTGACTGACCTCTGTGACCTCTAACGGCTGTACTCCAGCAGTCATCAAGGTCAAACATATGAACCTGAGCTACGGCAGAAATGAGCTTTTTGATAAAGACATGAATAATATACTGTTGATCCCCTCTGGGGCCACAGGCCTGTCCCAGCTGACATGGGGCTATAGGCGGGGTCACACTCTGGACTGATCACAGGGCCGACATATAGAGACAGACGACCATTAACAGACTCTCACACCTAGGGTCAATTCAAAGTCACCAGTTAATCTAACAAGCATGTTTTTGGTCTGAAGAGGAAAGCAGAGAGCCTGGAGGAAACCCACACATGCACAGGGAGAACATGTAAACCCCACACTGACATCATCACCCTCTGTGAGGCAGGAGCACCAGCCGTCCCCTGAGATCCAGCCCGAGTATTTTTGCCCTTAACTGGACATTTGAACGTGGGCTGGACAGGGACCTTTTGCTTAGCCTCCAGCCTCTAGTAGACACTTGGGGAACTTCAGCACTGGCTTCATTGTTGGACACTAGAGCTGAAGCTAAAGTCACAGCGCCTCCTGCTGCTAACGATTGCTCCTGAACACAAATAACATTCAGATGATTATTGTTTCTTATTCTGATGAACGTGTGATTGTGACGCTCACAGCTAATGGCTGTGCCTAATGTTCTGGCCCTGCAGCCCTGCTCCCTGTTAGCTCTCCTTAATTCGCTGCTTCTTCGTCTTCAGATCAGGTTGAATCATCAGGGTCAGGTGTGGAGCTTCTCCGCCCCCCTCAGGTCTCTGGCTGATCTGGTTTCGGCTGCTTCAGCGTCTGATCTGCTGCTGCTATAAATAAACTCTCAGTCTGTCTCAGGAGCACCGCCGGCAAAACGCTACCTGCAGCCGCCGGCCAATCAGAGGAGTCACTGCAGGTCACCGCTGCTGCTGCACAGAGACGCAGCACACTGTTTGTCCTCATGGAGGGGCGGGGGGAGGAAGAGGAGGAGGAGGAGGAGAAAGAGGGGGACCTCTGGCGGAAGGACAGTTAAGAACAAGGAGGACACAGGTGGAGAAGATGTTTGACAAAGCAGAGATCATCTGAGGACCAGTCTGGACCCTGTGGGGACAAACTGAGGACACATAAGTCAGGACACCTCCTGTCTCCAATGGGACATTTGGACGGTCAGATCATTAAAATCTACAAATGGACCGAGTGTCCTGATCACAGACTGACTCCATCACAGAGGTCATGAGGGTCAGCTCCAGAGTCAGCTGAGAGCATCTCCTCTGCTGGAGGACTGGAGATCATCACCAGGAGGTCCACAGCAGCTGGTCCACAGCAGCAGGACTGAAAAGTAACTGGACTACAGAAGTCAAAGGTCCAGTCTGAGGACAGACTCGGAGGTCCAGCAGCAGCCAGGCCAGCTGACCTGTCACCTGTTAGTACCATCATGGTTATTCCATCTGAAACACTGATCATGTCATGTGACCTCTGACCTGTACCTCCTGCTGTACTGACCGTATCTTGAGGCCCCTGGGTGCACGAGGCTTCCCTCTGCCTGATGTAAAGCTGCCTCTAGAACAGGCTCACTCTCCCTCACGAGCATCCTTTCAGTCCGAGGCTGCTTTGACGCCTCGAGCTGCAGCCTGCTTCATCTGAAACTGCCGCCTCGGTCTGACTGGCAAAATAAAAACATTATTTCATGAATGAAACTTCAGTACCAGTCCTGCAGGCCTCTCCTGATGTTTGGTGTTCAGGGTCAAAGTTCAGAGCATATCCTGATGTTTGGTGTTCAGGGTCAAAGGTCAGAGCGTTTCCTGATGTTTGGAGTCCTCAGGCTCCCCTCCTGTGTGTCTCAGTGAGGGTCTGGAGGACAGAGTCCTGTGGTCCATGTCCAGAGCTGGACCTGCTGCTGATCTTGACTCTGGTGATGGACAGAGACAGAGGGATGAGGTCCACGTTTATAATTATGGACTCTGAGGGTCGGGGTTCTGTCTCCTCCTGTTTGTGACCTGGTTTTAGTCTCTTTGTGGTTCCTGGAGCCTTCCCCCCTCTCTGTCTGAAGGCTGGTCCAGCTGGTCCTGGATCAGTTTGTGGGCAGGCAGTACAATCTGAAAAGTAGGTCACACATTACCTGGGCGGCACAGAGGCCTAAAATAGATCCTCCTGACGCTAAAAAGACTTTAATTACACGTGTCAGAGCTCCAGCGGGGAAAAAACGCCGTTTATAAATCTGTGTTTCAAACCAGATCCTTGGTGAGACGATGATGTTCATGCTGAGGCTGATGGAGAAGAAGACTGTCCTGACGTTCACCAACAGTCACGCACTGACCACCGCCATGTTCTTCAAGTTTACTCAGGTTCATTACAGGAGCATGCCCAAACCTGTTTGAAACCACAACCCTGAGGGCGCTGGTCTGCATGGTCATGACCAGTGTGGTTATGACCAAGGGCCCTGGTCTGTGTTGTGATGACCGAGGGCCCTGGTCTGTGTTGTGATGACCGAGGGCCCTGGTCTGTGTGGTAATGACCGAGGGCCCTGGTCTGTGTGGTAATTACCAAGGGCCCTGGTCTGCATGGTCATGACCAGTGTGGTTATGACCGAGGGCCCTGGTCTGTGTTGTGATGACTGAGGGCCCTGGTCTGTGTGGAAATGACCGAGGGCCCTGGTCTGTGTTGTGATGACTGAGGGCCCTGGTCTGTGTGGAAATGACCGAGGGCCCTGGTCTGTGTTGTGATGACCGAGGGCCCTGGTCTGTGTGGTAATGTCTGGGTTTTTCATCAGTTCACAATGCCCACCTGACAGAGGACTTCCTCCAGAGGAATAAGCTCACTCTTTTGACCGTCCTGCGTGTTCCCCTGATCTAAGTCCAACTGAGAACATTTTGGGATGGGGGCAAGGGAAGTTTACAACAGTGGACATCAGTTCAGGCAGTGGATGCCCTCCCTGAAGCCATCTTCACGCTTGGAGCAACATTCCCTCTAGCCTCCTGGAAGCACTGGCATCAAGCATGGCCAAACGAATATTTGAGGTGATTAACAAGAATGGCGCAGCTACTCATTACTGAGTTCTTTTTTGAAAATTGTATTTTTATTTTAGGTGTTTTTGTTTTTTTTGTTTTTCTTTTCTAAATGTAGCACAAAGTGCTATACATGTTAAAAACAGTCTCCATCCCCCATCACCATCCCCCCACCCCCCCCCAGACTGATCTTAAAAGCGTGTGGTTGAGTACAGAGGAGCCAGGTCAGGAAACGCCAGGAGGCTGACTGCACGGCCTTAGCTCTGGTCTTAAACTTTTGATCAGCTGATGAACAGCCTATTTCAGTTTAATGGATGTTTACAATAAATTCCACACATTTGTTTTGTCTCACTCCCATTTCTTCTTTTTGCATTTTAAAGCTCGACTTTGAACCTTCTTAAGATCCAACAGTGCAAAATATAAATTCTTGCAATTTTTCAACTGATTTCAAATTTTGATTGGAAGAGTGTATGTATATATATATATATATATATATATATATATATATATATATACATATATATATATTTATAAATATATATATATGTATACACACACACACACCTACATATATACACACACACATATATGTGTGTGTGTATATATATGTATATATACACACACACACACAAATATACATATATACACACATATATAGAAACATATATGTAAATACATACATATACACACACACATATTTATAATTATATGTGTGTGTTTATATATATATATATATATATATACATATACAGGTATCTATCTATCTATCTATCTATCAATCTATTTATATATATATGTATATTTATATATTTATATATATATATATATATATATATATATATATATATATATATATATATATATATATATATATATATATATATATGTATATATATATATATAGAGAGAGAGAGAATCAGGTGTTCCAATCACTTCCATGGCCACAGGTGTATACAATCAAGCACCTAGGCATGCAGACTGCTTTTACAAAAATTTGTGAAAGAATGGATCGCTCTCAGGAGCTCAGTGAATTCCAGCATGGAGCTGTGATAGGATGCCACCTGTGCAACAAATACAGTCGTGAAATTTCCTCACTCCTAAGTTTTCCACAGTCAACTGTCAGCTGTATTATAAGAACGTGGAAGTGTTTGGGAACGACAGCAACTCAGCCACCAAGTGGTAGGCCACGTTAACTGACAGAGCGGGGTCAGTGGATGCTGAGGCGTATAGTGCGAAGAGGTCGCCAACTTTCTGCAGAGTCAATCGCTACAGACCTCCAAACTTCATGTGGCCTTCAGATTAGCTCAAGAACAGTGCACAGAGAGCTTCATGGAATGGGTTTCCATGGCCGAGCAGCTGCATCCAAGCCATACATCACCAAGTGCAATGCAAAGCGTCGGATGCAGTGGTGTAAAGTACGCCGCCACTGGACTCTAGAGCAGTGGAGACGCGTTCTCTGGAGTGACGAATCGCGCTTCTCCATCTGGCAATCTGATGGACCAGTCTGGGTTTGATGGTTGCCAGGAGAACGATACTTGTCGGACTGCATTGTGCCAAGTGTAAAGTTTGGTGGAGGGGGGATTATGGTGTGGGGTTGTTTTTCAGGAGCTGGGCTTGGCCCCTTAGTTCCAGTGAAAGGAACTCTGAATACTTCAGCAGACCAAGACATTTTGGACAATGCCATGCTCCCAACTTGGGCTTCTATAGTGCTTTTCTAGTCTTTGACTACTCAAAGCTGCTTTACACCGCAGGTCACATCTACCCATTCATACCCATTCACTCTCACATTCACTCACTGATGGTTCAGAGTTTCTACGTTAGTTATCCATCAGTATCAACTAACACATTCACGCCCTTTCATGCCCATTTACACGCCACAGACACAGCAGTGGGAGCAACTTGGGGTTAAGTGTCTTGCCCATGGACACATCGCCATGTGTTGCCCGGAACAGGGCTTGAACCTGAAACCTCCCGATTACTGACCAAGTGCACTATCCGGCTGCACCACCGATGCCCCCACTTTGTGGGAACAAAGGCCCCTTCCTCTTCCAACATGACTGTGCACCAGTGCACAAATTAAGGTCCATAAAGACATGGATGACAGAGTCTGGTGTGGATGAACTTGACTGGCCTACACAGAGTCCTGACCTCAACCCCACAGAACACCTTTGGGATGAATTAGAGCGGAGACTGAGAGCCAGGCCTTCTCGTCCAACATCAGTGTGTGACCTCACAAACGCGCTTCTGGAAGAATGGTCAAAAATTCCCATAAACACACTCCTAAACCTTGTGGACAGCCTTCCCAGAAGAGTTGAAGCTGTTATAGCTGCAAAGGGTGGACCGACGTCATATTAAACCCTATGGATTAGGAATGGGATGTCACTTAAGTTCATATGTGAGTCAAGGCAGGTGAGCAAATATATACATATATATATATATATATATATATATATATATATATATATATATATATATATATAAAAACCTCTTCTCTCACCCACCCCCCTCTCCCCGGTGGGGTGGGTGGCTGATCATCCTCTTCAGCTCGGGTCCTCTACCAGAGGCCTGGGAGCTTGAGGGTTCTGCAGTATCTTAGCTGTTCCTAGGACTGCACTCTTCTGGAGTGAGATGTCTGATGTTTCTCCAGGGATCTGTTGGAGCCACTTCTCCAGTGTGGGGGTCACTGCCCCGAGTGCCCCGATGACCACAGGCACTACTGTTGCCTTCACCTTCCAGGCTTTCTCTAGCTCTTCTTTGAGCCCTTGGTATTTCTCTAGTTTCTCATGTTCCTTTTTCCTGATGTTGCTATCACTTGGGATGGCTACATCAATCACAACAGCTTTCCTCTGCTGCTTGTCCACGATTACAATGTCTGGTTGGTTGGCCATTACCATTTTGTCGGTCTGTGTTTGGAAGTCCCACAGGATCTTGGCTCGGCCATTCTCAGTCACCTTGGGAGGTGCTTCCTATTTTGACCTTGGGGTCTCCAGTCCATATTCTGCACAGATGTTCCTGTACACTATACCGGCTACTTGGTTATGGCGTTCCATGTATGCTTTTCCTGCCAGCATCTTACACCCTGCTGTTAGGTGCTGGACTGTTTCAGGGCTCTCTTTGCACAGCCTGCACCTGGGATCTTGCCTGGTGTGGTAGATCTGGGCCCCTATTGCTCTGGTGCTCAAGGTCTGTTCCTTTGCAGCCATGATGAGTGCCTCTGTGCTGTCCTTCAGTCCAGCCCTCTCTAGCCATTGGTAGGATTTGTTCATATCAGCCACTTCAGCTATCTGTTGGTGGTACATCCCATGCAGGGGTTTCTCCTCCCATGATGGTTCCTTCTAGTTCCTCTGGTTGCCATGTGCCTGTGGTATGCCAAGGTATTTGTAGCTCTCTTCCACATCTGCTATTCTGCCTCCTGGGAGTGTAATGCCTTCTGTATGGACTACCTTCCCTCTTTTTGTCACCATTCGGCCACACTTCTCCAGTCCGAACGACATTCCGATGTCACTGCTGTAGATCCTGGTGGTGTGGATCAGTGAGTAGATGTCTCGCTCACTCTTAGCGTACAGCTTGAGGAGGTGACTGATGGTGGTCCCATTTCAGAGTCTGTATCCGTAGCCAGTGTTGTTGATTGTTTGGCTGAGGGGGTTCAGTCCTATGCAGAACAGCAGTGGGGACAGAGCATCACCTTGGTATATGCCACATTTGATGGAGACTTGTGCAATTGGCTCAAAGTTGGCCTCAAGGGTGGTGTTCCATTGACTGATTGAGCTTGCAATGAAGGCTCTTAGAGTCTTGTTGACCTTGTACAGCTTTAGGCATTCCAGGATCCATGTATGTGGCATCGAGTCATAGGCTTTCGTGTAATCAATCCAGTTGGTGCACAGGTTGGTCTGTCTATATATATATATATATATATATATATATATATATATATATATGTATACACATATATACATATATCCATCACTTTCTGCTGAGGTTTACAATAAGACCAGACAGATTTTTATAAGACATAAAAGTCCACAACACATCCATCCATCTATCTGTCCACCTGTCCAGAAGTCTACTCACTGTCCATCTGTCCATCCATCTTCTTCAATGATCAGGCTGAACGTGTTGACCCAGAGGTCCCCACTGATGCTTCCCTGCAGGTCTCTGATGGACATTTGAGGATCCTAAACCACCTCAGCCTCTCAGAGCTGAAGGAGTCCGCCAGACAAAAGTTTGACCTCGAGTCACCAGCCTAAGAGGTCATGAGGAGGTCAGGTGTCGTCAGTCTGTGATCTTCATCCGAACCCGTGGTTCTCCAAAGGTGTCCCTCAGAAATGTGTAAAACCATGAGGTGTTAAACTGAAATAACTGAGTAGGTTTGAATGAAGAGTGAATATAAATGATCATTGTCTTTGGAGGTAAAGCATCACTGCTCAGACAAGATTGAGGTGTTCAGTATGAGCATGAATAAGCTGTTCCTGAAGGAAACAGTCTGAGCTCCACTGATTCACAGTAAGACACGCTGTAATTTTGGACTGTAGAGGGACTCCGGTCCCTCAGGACAACCCCAGAGCTCAGGTACGGGACAGTGTCCAACTGGACGATTCATCAGGCCAGAGGCTGAAGAAACAACTGAGTTCCCTCATGTGAGCATTGACAACAGAACGATTGAATCAGCACATATTTAACCAGAGAGTGAGCGCGGCCATGTTCAGATTACGATTAAATATGATGTCCTGAAGTCTTTTCTTCAGAAAGTCTGATCTGACCTTCAAATATGTGATACATCACAGAGAGGGCTCTAAATCTAGATTCTTGTCCATCTCTCCAGAGGATGGGCCCCTGATTATCCAGCTCTTGTCCCTCTACAACAGCATAGGGACAAAATCTCAACATTCACACAAAATATGAAAATTAAAAAATGAACAGACCTACAAAAGGACTGCAGGGCCGTACCGCTCCCCCGTGGATACACCCTGCAGACATCCTCATATTCTGTTGTTATAGATTTAGGTCATGGAGCTGTACCCCTTAATTACAGAAACACTTCAGTGGGCAAAGTCAGAGATAGGGATGGGAATCAAAAACCTATTTCAGACAAGAATCTATAACAACTTCCTTGAGGAATCAATATCATCAGTTTTAATGCTTATTGATTCTCCTCATCAATTCTTCTGATCAATTCTTTTTTGCAGTTCCTCCCACTTTGTTCTGCATGCTTTGGAAATCAAGTGTGTCATACACTCATCAGAGGCACTCAGCAGAAACAACACAGTGGTCAAAAGTCATGGCAGACTGTGGGCAGAAGTGGTCAGAGAATCGAATGTCATGTGTAGACAAACTTTTGCTGAGGGTCTTGCAGGGAACAAACCTGCTCCGTTCACCAGCTCAGCTCTGTAAGGCCGCTCAGAGAGAGGCCGAAAACTACAGAGTCTGAAGACCTGATCCTTAAGACCTGGGTCTGAAGGCTTGATCCTGAAGACCTGAGTCTGAAGACCTGATCCTGAAGACCTAAGTCTGAAGGCCTGAGTCTGAAGACCTGATCCTGAAGACCTGAGTCTAAAGGCCTGAGTCTGAAGACCTGATCCTGAAGGTCTGAGTCTGAAGGCTTGAGTCTGAAGACCTGATCCTGAAGACCTGATCCTGAAGACCTGAGTCTGAAGACCTGATCCTGAAGACCTGAGTCTGAAGGCTTGATCCTGAAGACCTGAGTCTGAAGACCTGATCCTGAAGACCTAAGTCTGAAGGCCTGAGTCTGAAGACCTGATTCTGCAGGTCTGAGACTGAAGGCTTGAGTCTGAAAACCTGATCCTGAAGACCTGATCCTGAAGACCTGAGTCTGAAGACCTGATCCTGAAGACCTGAGTCTAAAGGCCTGAGTCTGAAGACTTGAGTCTGAAGACCTGATCCTGAAGACCTAAGTCTGAAGGCTTGAGTCTGAAGACCTGATCCTGAAGACCTGATCCTGAAGACCTGATCCTTAAGACCTGAGTCTGAAGGCCTGATCTTGAGGACCTGAGTCTGAAGCCCTGAGTCTGAAGGCCTGATCCTGAAGACCTGAGTCTGAAGGCCTGATCTTGAAGATCTGAGTCTGAAGGCCTGAGTCTGAAGGCTTGAGTCTGAAGACTTGATCCTGAAGGCCAGAGTCTGAAGGCTTGATCCTGAAGACCTGAGTCTAAAGGCCTGAGTCTGAAGACCTGAGTCTGAAGGCTTGAGTCTGAAGACCTGATCCTGAAGACCTGAGTCTGAAGGCCTGATCTTGAAGATCTGAGTCTGAAGGCCTGAGTCTGAAGGCTTGAGTCTGAAGACCTGATCCTGAAGGCCAGAGTCTGAAGGCTTGATCCTGAAGACCTGAGTCTAAAGGCCTGAGTCTGAAGACCTGATCCTGAAGGCCTGAGTCTGAAGACCTGATCCTGAAGACCTGATCCTGAAGACCTGAGTCTGAAGACCTGATCCTGAAGACCTAAGTCTGAAGGCATGATCCTGAAGACCTGAGTCTGAAGACCTGATCCTGAAGACCTAAGTCTGAAGGCTTGGGTCTGAAGACCTGATCCTGAAGACCTGATCCTGAAGACCTGATCCTGAAGACCTGAGTCTGAAGACCTGATCCTTAAGACCTGAGTCTGAAAGCCTGATCTTGAAGACCTGAGTCTGAAGCCCTGAGTCTGAAGGCCTGATCCTGAAGACCTGAGTCTGAAGACCTGAGTCTGAAGGCCTGATCTTGAAGATCTGAGTCTGAAGGCCTGAGTCTGAAGGCTTGAGTCCGAAGACCTGATCCTGAAGGCCAGAGTCTGAAGGCTTGATCCTGAAGACCTGATCCTGAAGACCTGATCCTGAAGACCTGAACTTGAAGGCCTGAGTCTAAAGGCCTGATGACCGGCTGACCACAGCAGCACCCCGTGATGCTCTGAACTCACTGTAGCTTCTGTCACGCCTGGAGAATCTTCTAGAGGTCACTGATGCAACAGGAACACTGTCACGACGGTCCCTGAAGGCATCACGGAGGAGCAGGTGGACTGGAGCTGAAGGACTCTGGCTCTAGAGGATCACAGCGACCTGTCAGGAGGTCTTTAAAGTCACGAGTCATTGTTTTATCACTCAGACCTTCCTGAACATCAGCACCAGTGACATGATACCCTCCACCTGAAGGCGTCCTGCTCCACCTGAAGGTCTCCCTGAAGACGTCCTGCTCCTTCCTCTAATCATTCTTAAAGAAAGAGCCGGAGGCTTGGAATGTGCCTTTGAAAGGTCAAGGGTCCAACCCGGGATGGTTTGAGGTCAGAGTTCATGACCTTAGTAAATGAGGCCAAGGTGAGCAGCCTGACTCCTTTGCTGCATGCTAGCCTCTTTGCTAGCCCATTGTTCACGTTAGCCTCCAGGTGATGTCACAGTGTGGAGGTCAGGACCGGTGAAACAGGAAGTACCGGGGGGCAGTGAGACCCATAATGGCTGTGACTGACTGGATCATCCAATCATCTTCATCACCACATGTTTCTGGAAGGTTCTGGTGCTCAGATGGACTGGTCTGCCTGAGCGTCCCAGTATTTATGAACAGCTGGCTGGAACGGGGGACTGGATTAAAGGATAAAAATAAGTCAAACTAATAAATATTAATTTAATGAAGAGGGAGACATCCACCTGCTCTGACATACAGCCTCCAGAGAGACACCTGTCATGATTCACTGATAGACTGATAATGATTGGATGGTTGATTGACTGATTGGTAGATTGACTGATTGATTGGTTGGTTGGTTGGTTGGTTGGTTGATTGACTGATTGATTGGTTGATTGATTGATTGGTTGGTTGGTTGGTTGGTTAGTTGGTTGACTGATTGATTGATTGATTGGTTGGTTGGTTGGCTGGTTGGTTGGTTGACTAATTGATTGGTTGGTTGGTTGACTGATTGATTGGTTGATTGATTGATTGATTGGTTGGTTGTTTAGTTGGTTGACTGATTGATTGGTTGGTTGGTTGGCTGGTTGACTGATTGATTGGTTGGTTGGTTGGTTGGTTGGTTGGTTGGTTGGCTGATTGATTGGTTGGTTGGTTGGTTTGTTGGTTGGTTGACTGATTGATTGGTTGGTTGGTTGGTTGGTTGAGTGATTGATTGGTTGATTGATTGATTGATTGGTTGGTTGTTTAGTTGGTTGACTGATTGATTGGTTGGTTGGTTGGTTGGTTGGTTGATAGATGAAGGCTCTCTCTCTTCAGAAGAACAGTTCCAGACCTGTATGCTTTGTAAACAAACTTAAACCAACACTATGTAGTTTTTCCACACTAATATAATATTTCTAGAATCATTGTGATGGTACATCACCTTACAACAGGTTGAATGACACCTCTGTCATGGTCTGAGGGGGTCTGTATCACCTTCACTGGCACTTTGTAACTTCGATGTGGATGGTAGGAACACTTCCACACTAAAAAACTACAAACTAAAAACTGTGATCAGACTGTACCTTATCAGTCTGATCATGGTTTATTTGTCTCTCGGGACATCCTGTCTTCTCCTCCCTCTGTATGTCAACAAATGCACGTTGGTGTGAGGCGCTCTGTTTTTGTAACCGCGTAGTTACACTCAACGACCACAGAGGCCCCTAGAGAGCTAAAAAGCCAGAATCTTACTTAGTGCTGCTTTTAGTTAATGAAGTGATTCTTCTCTCTAGGTCTGAAGGTCACTCAGAGATGACCCTGAGGTCAGAGGTCACACACTGTAGTCAAACGGGCAGTGTAAATGTGTGCAGTTAAAAACAGAGAGCTGTGATAGAGTTGATGGTCTGCTCGGCTGAAGTTGAACACTGCTTTGGAACAGTCCATGCAGATGTCTGACACGTCTGTGCTGATGGTGTTATGGTGTAAAGAGTGACTGAGTTAACTGGTGCCTGTGGGCTCATCAGTTATTGTCGTCACAGAGTCTGATCCAGACAAGAGAAAATCCTGACTGACTGTTTGTCTTAGCCCATCCTCCTGTCTTCACATCAGCAGCTCCAGCTGGTTTAAATGAACCCTGAAGAAATCCGACTCACACCCATCAACTCTAAAACTGAACTGATATAACGTTAGCTTAGCCTTAGCTTCACATAACAGGAGCCAGGACCCCCCCACCCGCCAAAAGTCTCTGCCAGACCACAACACAAGGTTTTTATTTATTTAGTGAATTCTGACTGACGATGAATTTTAGTCTCACATCAGTAAATCATGAAGGACAGAGACAGCAGGAGACAATCCTGATGTCTCTGTCCCCATGTCTCCACCAGAGCTGAGACTCAGTGCTCCTCAGGTGTACAGGGTCAGGCCTTGCACAGGGTTGGGACCTCGCACATGTGAGCTAACAGCTCCCACATGAAGAGGTAAATTTAACGTGTGAATGTGAAACAAAACCATGAAAACACTGAGCTGAGCATCACCAGGTAACATGGTGGCTTTTCAATGCATTACACCAGGCATCACATCACACAGACACATCTGCTCCAGCTGGTCTGAGTGTTTCTGCAGAATCATCTCTGAGGGTCAAACTGCACAGAGACGTCTTCCTTTAACAGTGTCTCTGTCCACGTTGTTGAGGACGGACCCTCTGAGTCACCAGGACGGATCCATGTCACCCTGAGACCACCTGAGCTCTGCTGTGAGACCTGCTCACATCACTG
Organism: Cetoscarus ocellatus; assembly: GCA_037902135.1. Classification (NCBI taxonomy): domain Eukaryota; kingdom Metazoa; phylum Chordata; class Actinopteri; order Labriformes; family Labridae; genus Cetoscarus; species Cetoscarus ocellatus. Next base: position 16,942 of record JBAMNC010002031.1, on the reverse strand, counting down.
GACAGGAGTCCAGCTGGTCCAGAACATCTGAACTGACAAGACAGTGACTGTAACTTCTTAGGCCCCGCCCACAATCACGTCAGCACTTTGTACAAAGGTGAGAATGATCCTCAGGAGGATCTAAAACTGTGACGCAGAGACAGCAGAATACTGTCAACATGCAGTCCAAGCAGACCTCTGATCTGTCAGCAGGTCCTCCATCATCAGATCCGGATCTCCTGCCCAGCCCTAGGATCCCCGCGCTGACACATCAGCAGATACACAAACACCGACACCAGCATCAACACAACCACAGCCTGACAGCCGCCCTGAGCCGCATTTCACCGACATCTACATCCACCAGCTGCTCCAAAAACACCCGAAGAAGAAGCAGAGGAGGAAGAGGAGGAAGAGGAGGGCAGGACGCGCAGCAGTGCGGCACCGCGGGCGGAAAACAGCGCGGAGGAGGAGGCGGCAGGACTGCGTCGTGTCCGTCCGAGCCGCTTCGCATCCATCCTGTTTGTTTGTTTGTTTGTTTGTTTGTCTCTTACCAGTAGAGCAGCTTGTTGTGGAGGATCGCGGGCGTTTTGTCCGAGGCGCAGTTGATGCACCACATCGCTGCTGCTGACGATGATCAACGCCGCCGAGCAACGCTGCTGCCGCCGCACCGACGAGCGGGAGGAGTGAAGGAGCGGACACGGAGAGAGGGAGGGAGGGAGAGAGAGAGGAAGGGGGAAGGAGTGAGAGAGAGAGAGGGAGGGAGAGAGAGAGGGAGGGGGAAGGAGTGAGAGAGAGAGAGGGGGAGGGAGAGAGAGAGGGAGGGGGAAGGAGTGAGAGAGAGAGAGGGAGGGAGAGAGAGAGGGAGAGTGAGAGAGGAAGAGAGAGAGAGGAAGGGAGGGAGAGGGAGGGAGATAGAGAAAGAGAGGGAGGGAGAGAGAGAGGGAGAGGGGGAGAGAGAGGGAGAGGAAGAGGGGAAGAGAGAGAGAGGGAGAGAGAGAGAGAGGGAGGGATAGAGAGAGGGAGGGAGACAGAGAGGGAGCGAGAGAGAGAGAGAGAAGGAGAGAGAGAGAGGGGGAGGGAGAGAGAGAGGGAGGGAGAGAGGGAGGGAGGGGGAAGGAGTGAGAGAGAGAGAGGGGGAGGGAGAGAGAGAGGGAGGGGGAAGGAGTGAGAGAGAGAGAGGGGGAGGGAGAGAGAGAGGGAGGGGGAAGGAGTGAGAGAGAGAGAGAGGGAGGGAGAGAGAGAGGGAGGGGGAAGGAGTGAGAGAGAGAGAGAGGGAGGGAGAGAGAGAGGGAGGGGGAAGGAGTGAGAGAGAGAGGGGGAGGGAGAGAGAGAGGGAGGGGGAAGGAGTGAGGGAGAGAGAGAGGGAGGGGGAAGGAGTGAGAGAGAGAGAGAGGGAGGGAGAGAGAGGAAGAGAGAGAGAGAAAGAGGGAGGGAGAGAGGAAGGGGGAAGGAGTTAGAGAGAGAGAGAGGGAGGGAGAGAGAGAGGAAGGGGGAAGGAGTGAGAGAGAGAGGGTGAGGGAGAGAGAGAGGGAGAGGGAGAGAGGAAGAGAGAGAGAGGAAGGGAGGGAGAGGGAGGGAGATAGAGAAAGAGAGGGAGGGAGAGAGAGAGGGAGAGGGGGAGAGAGAGGGAGAGGAAGAGGGGAAGGGAGAGAGAGGGAGAGAGAGAGAGAGGGAGGGATAGAGAGAGGGAGGGAAGGAGAGAGAGAGAGGGGGAGGGAGAGAGAGAGGGAGGGAGAGAGGGAGGGAGGGGGAAGGAGTGAGAGAGAGAGAGGGAGGGAGAGAGAGGGAGGGAGAGAGAGGGAGGGAGAGAGAGAGGGAGACAGAGAGAGGAAGAGAGAGAGAGAAAGAGGGAGGGAGAGAGAGAGGGAGGGAGAGAGGAAGGGGGAAGGAGTTAGAGAGAGAGAGAGGGAGAGAGAGAGGGAGAGGGAAGGAATGAGAGAGAGAGAGAGGGAGGGAGGGAGAGGGAGAGAGGGAGAGTGAGAGAGGGAGAGAGGGAGAGGGAGGGAGATAGAGAAAGAGAGGGAGGGAGAGAGAGAGGGAGAGGGGGAGAGAGAGGGAGAGGAAGAGGGGAAGGGAGAGAGAGGGAGAGAGAGAGAGAGAGGGAGGGATAGAGAGAGGGAGGGAGACAGAGAGGAAGGGGGAAGGAGTGAGAGAGAGAGAGGGGGAGGGAGAGAGAGAGAGGGAGGGAGAGAGAGAGGGAGGGGGAAGGAGTGAGAGAGAGAGAGGGGGAGGGAGAGAGAGAGGGAGGGGGAAGGAGTGAGAGAGAGAGAGAGGGAGGGAGAGAGAGGGAGAGTGAGAGAGAGAGGGAGAGGGAGAGAGGAAGAGAGAGAGAGGAAGGGAGGGAGAGGGAGGGAGATCGAGAAAGAGAGGGAGGGAGAGAGAGAGGGAGAGGGGGAGAGAGAGGGAGAGGAAGAGGGGAAGGGAGAGAGAGGGAGAGAGAGAGAGAGGGAGGGATAGAGAGAGGGAGGGAGACAGAGAGGGAGCGAGAGAGAGAGAGAAGGAAGGAGAGAGAGAGAGGGAGGGAGAGAGAGAGAGAGAGAGGGAGGGAGAGAGAGAGAGACGGAGACAGAGAGGGAGTGAGAGAGAGAGGAAGGGAGGGAGAGAGGGAGGGAGAGAGAGGGAGAGGGAGACAGAGAGGGAGGGACTATACAAATAGACTTGCCATCTTGAAATTCTCCAAATTTTAGACCTGGTTTTCACCTGAGGGGGAGGGTTCCTCCTCTGCAGCCCTGTGATTGTCGGGGAGCTCCTGATGAGTTGACTCAGCAGTCTAAGTAGGGCAGGGAAACACGGATCGAAACATGAGAACTGGATGCAGTCATGTGACGTCAGCCGGGGGATTATCAGAGGAGCGTTGGTGATGTGTTGTCATGGACGCTGCCATACTGCACATCAGATCTCCTGAAATATAAATCAACCTCCTCACAGACAGAGAGGCCGGGCATGAGGCCGGACTTAAGGCCGTCTGACCAATAGTAATCCTCGTAGCCATATCAATCATGTCCCTTATGTTTACGAACAGAAATCCTCACTGAAACAAAAGTAGCAGATATTAAGTCAAAGTCAAGTCAAACTTTATTTATAGAGCACCTTCAAGAAGACAGCAGTCGATCAAAGTGCTGTACACAAAATATGTATAAATAAATAAATAGATAGATAACAAAAAAACAACACATTGAAATAAAAAAGTTAAAGTTAAGCCCTCACAGTGAGAGCACACTGATGTATTTTATGTTTCGACTGAAGAGGGTTGTCGACCCCGGCTGTAAAGCTGATTAATATGGCCGTAAAAACAGTCAGAGCACCAGGGCTGCTGCAGTCGGCCTCTAGTGGACACTCCAGGAACTGCAGCTTTGAGCTCCATCCTCAGCCCAGAGGCTGCTGGACCCAAACTGTCATCTCAGCCTGATGGGCTGCATATCCATCCATCATCTACACTCCCTCTCCTTTTGGGGTCACAGGGGGTGAAGCCTATCCCAGGTGACATTGAGCAAGAGGTAGAGTACACTCTGAGCCAGCCAATCACAGGGCCACATAGACAAAGACAACCATTCATGCTCACACTCATACTGGGGGGCAAGAGTCACTAATCGACCTAATGAGCAGCCAGAGATAACCCACGCATGCACGGGGAGAACAACGCCACACAGAAAGGCTAAGCCTAGCCGAACTGATGTTGGGATCAAACCAGCACCCTTCTTGCTGTGAGGCACGTGCACTACCTGCTGCACCACCCTGTATAGGAATGAATGATAATGATGGTTCGGTGTTTGAGGTTGGTGGTGTCAAGTCCAACAGTCAGTGAAGAAGCCGAAAGCAGCGCTGCCCCTTTGAGGAGAGCGAGCTGAGACTACCTGGAAGGTCCTGTGCTGTTACCGGGCTCGGCTTTTTACCTGTGTGAGTAACGTAACAATGACCCTGAGACTATGTGGGGTCAAATGTCAGGAGACAAACTCCAGAATGCCCGTTTGGTACTATTTTATGATGCAGCAGACAGCGATGTGTTCTTCCACCTGTGAGCATTACATCACCCAGACCACCTATCATATCAGCCCCCCCCTCCCGCAGAGTACTGATCTGAAACACTAATCCGCCCAACTCTGAGTCCAGGTCTCAGACTGAGGAATGTCCAATCAGCTCCTCACCTCAATCCAAGAACAATGAAAGGTTTGAACCAGCCCTCACTGGAGATCCTACTGACCTACAAAGGAGCTAACAAGCATTAACAACCACTGACGAGCGCAAAGAAGAGTTCAGGCTGAAGCGGCTCTGAAGCTCTCAGGTCCACGTAGGAACATCTCCAGACTGAAGGAGCTTCAGGAGCCTCAGAGCCTTGAACATGAAGTCTGAGATGGCTCCAGATAGATGGATAGAAGATGAGATGGATGAGATGATGGATGAGATATTTTCTCATCCATCATCACAGTGAACACAGTCTGAAGCAGCAGGTGGCAGCAGAGCCTGAGGAGAGGGTTCAGGGGACGTCCCTCACAGCACATCTTCTATGATATAAGGTTAAACTGAAAACAGCAGGCAGATCCACGTGGAGCAGATTTTCATTCTCAAACTGAACCTGCACCATCAGGGTCAGTCTGCAGGGTCACCTGGTGCAGCACCACACAGGACCTCCTGGTGTTGATCTGAAGCTGGTGTGAGACCGTGCCTACCACATGGAGAACCCGGACTGGACTCCATGTGACCAAACAGCTGATGCTGTCCCTACACAGTGGTATGTGAATTCCTCGTTACAATCGTATATCAGCCAGGATGAAGACACTCAGTGCTACAGGAGAACCTCTGACCTTCAACCATCATCATCATCATCGTGGTTTCTTCATCTCAGATCACACAGGAGTGTCCATGCAGAGGGAGCAGGCTGCAGCCCCGCCCTCTGCTCCCTAACTTCAGATCCAGACTGTCATCTCATGAACACCAGCACAGATAAGTCTGCGCTCATACCGAGGAGGACTTCAGAGGCCCTGAGAGTCTGACCAGCATGAGACCAGAGCCCTCAGACCGGCTCAGATGATTGACAGCATGCTGATGACCTGCAGACAGCTGCAGGCTCAGGACCTCGGTTCTGTCACAGGACAGTCCCCTCAGCAGAGTCTGAGGACATCCCAGCCAGGTGGACCAATGAGCTGGGACCGCTGTCCTCATCCTAATGAACATGTCTGAATGAATGTGAGAGGCTGCAGGGTCAAATCCTGACAGCCAGTGAGAGTGTGTTTAAATCCTCCAACCATTAAGAGAAACACTCCTTTGCGTCTCCCTGTGACAAGCAGTTCTATTATCGTTTGTGTTCCAGCCTGAAGTCTGACTGGTGTTACGGCTTAACTTGTAGCTATGTTAACTGGTGTCAGCAGGCACGTTAAGAAACATTCATTTATATTTCATATTGAGACAAATCTGATAATCTTCATCATATCCTGTTTTCAAAAGGTTTCATTGGTACTTTTTTTGGTCAACAACGGTTGTAACCATGGAAACCACAGAAGCAGCCATGGGTCACCAGACAACATGGTCACCTGTGAAACAATAACACCGGCTCTCATTCAACAATGTCGGACTCTGTAATTTTCTCTGGCCCCCTACCAAATCTGATCAGTGATGACATGTATAGCCGCATGTCATCATTCAACCGCTGGCTATCAAGGTGGTGTCCAGCAAACGATGTGGGCTTCATTGATAATTGGACATCCTTCTGGGGAAAACCTGGTCTGATAGGAAGAGATGGCATCCATCCTACTTTGGCTGGAGCATCTCTCCTATCTAAAAACATGGCAGAGTCGTACTTATGACCTCTCAGAGATGAGACCATGTTGCAGAGCTGCAGTCCTCCACGCTGCTCTGCGCTTGCTTTAGGACAGTTTTCCACCCATTACTGTTATGACAGTTGTGTTCATCACTATGATAACTGCTATGACAGTTGTAGTAGTGATGAATATCATTCTATAGAGACTGTGTCTGTCCCCCGACCCAAATGCCACATAGATGTTAGCACAAAAACAAGTAAAAAAGGTGTCAATCATAGAAATCTGGTTAAAATCAAAACCTCAAATGTAGAAGCTTCAAAACATCAGATAATTAGATGTGGTCTCTTAAATATTAGATCACTGAGATCCAAATCTTTACTAGTGAATGACCTTATATCAGAAAATCACATTGATTTACTCTGTCTAACAGAAACGTGGCTGTGCCAGGAGGAATATGTCAGTTTAAATGAATCCACTCCTCCCAGTCACTCAAATACTCATATACCCCGCGACACAGGCCGTGGTGGTGGTGTAGCAGCTATTTATCATTCTTGTCTCCAAATCAATCAGAGACCAAAGGCTAATTACTCCTCTTTTGAAAGCCTTGTTCTAAATTTATCTCATACTGATTCAAAAACCTGCCAGCCTGTCCTATTTGTGATAATTTACCGTCCTCCAGGCCCTTATTCTGAATTCTTATCAGAATTTTCTGAGTTCGTATCAAACTTGGTTCTTAGCTCTGATAAAATACTTATTGTAGGTGATTTTAATATTCATGTTGACAAAGAAAGTGATAGCCTTAGCTCAGCTTTTATGTCCTTAATAGACTCTGTTGGTTTTATTCAGGCTGTTCGTGAAGCTACTCATCATTTCAATCACACTCTTGATTTAGTTCTAGCATATGGCCTTGATGTTGATAGACTAAAAGTTTTTCCTGAGAATCCTTTATTATCCGATCACTTCTTAGTAACTTTTAGCATCTTCTTAGAGGATTTTGTGTTTTGTAACAAAATTGTGAAGAGTAGAAATCTGTCCAATGGTGCCGTGGCTAAATTTAAAGAAGCGATTCCTGCTGCCTTAAACTCAATAACTTGGCCAACTGATAACTGTGATATTAGCTATAGCCCCTCTCAGCTGGATCAGCTTGTTGACGACTCTGCCAGTCTACTAAGATCCACTTTGGACTCAATTGCGCCACTGAGACAAAAAACTATTAAACGTCAGAGGGCAGCTCCTTGGTTTACTCCTGAAACTCGTGAACTTAAACAAGCATCCCGTAAATTAGAGAGAATATGGCGCTCCAATAAGAGGGAGGAGTCACGTATACTTTGGCGGGAAAGTCACAATAACTACATGACAGCCTTACGACATGCTCGAGCTGCCTACTACTCCTCACTAATTGAAGAAAATAAAAACAACCCTAGGTACCTTTTCAGCACTGTAGCCAGGCTGACACAGAGTCAGAGCTCTGTGGAGACTGTGATTCCTCTAGCTCTTAGCTGTGAGGACTTTATGAGCTTTTTTAATGATAAAATTCTTAAAATTAGAGATAAAATTAGCAACTCCCTGCTTTCACCTGAACCTACCGTACCATTACTTGTAGTCAGACCTGCGTTAGATCATTTTTCTACAATTAGCCTTCAGGAGCTAAATTCTCTTGTCTCCTCCTCCAAACCATCTACCTGCCTTTTAGACCCGATCCCAACTAAACTGTTCAAGGAGGCCTTTCCCCTAGTCTGTCCATCCCTGCTGGAGACAATAAATATATCTCTATCAACAGGCTACATGCCACAGTCTTTTAAAGTAGCTGTAATCAAACCTCTCCTTAAAAAACCTAACCTCGATTCGGGAACATTGGCTAACTACAGGCCTATATCAAACCTTCCATTTACTTCAAAGATCCTGGAGAAAGTAGTGGCTACTCAGCTATGTGACTTCCTTCAAGACAACAGCCTTTTTGAGGACTTTCAGTCAGGATTTAGAGCTCATCACAGCACAGAGACTGCTCTAGTTAAAGTAACTAACGACCTACTCTCAGCTTCAGATGAGGGACTTCTCTCAGTACTTGTTTTATTAGATCTTAGTGCGGCTTTTGACACCATTGATCATGATGTTCTTATACAGAGATTAGAGGTATTACTCGGGTTTACAGGGACTGCCTTAAATTGGTTTAAGTCCTACTTATCTGATAGATACCAGTTTGTACACGTGAACAACAAGTCCTCTGTGTACACTAAAGTAAGTTACGGAGTTCCTCAAGGCTCTGTGCTAGGTCCAATTCTCTTCTCCATTTATATGCTTCCCCTCGGTGATATCATGAGGAAATACTCCGTTAATTTTCATTGCTATGCTGATGATACTCAGCTGTATGTATCGATGAAGCCAGGTGAGACAAATCAGTTATCTAAACTAGATGCGTGTCTAAAGGACATTAGGACATGGATGGCCCAAAATTTTCTTCTCCTTAACTCAGACAAGACAGAGATCATTGTGCTGGGCCCTCGACACCTTAGAGAAACCTTTTCTAATGATTTAACTGCCCTAGATGGCATAAGCCTGACGCCAAGCACAACTGTTAGAAATCTTGGGGTTCTATTCGATCAGGATCTATCCTTTAACTGTCACATAAAGCAAATCTCAAAAACAGCCTTTTTTCATCTTCGTAACATCGCTAAAATTAGGCCTATCCTGTCCCAGAGCGATGCTGAAAAGCTTGTCCATGCATTTGTTACCTCTAGACTGGACTACTGTAATTCTCTTCTTTCAGGCTGTCCCAGTAAGTCGCTTAAGACGCTTCAGCTGGTCCAAAATGCTGCAGCACGTGTGCTGACTAGAACTAGGAGAAGAGACCATATTACTCCAGTATTAGCCTCTCTGCACTGGCTTCCCATTAAATATAGAATAGAATTCAAGATTCTTCTTCTCACCTATAAAGCTCTCAGTGGACAGGCACCAGTTTACCTCAAAGAGCTTGTAGTGCCGTACAACCCCTCTAGAACATTACGCTCCCAAAATGCTGGCCTGCTCGTGGTTCCATCAGTCTCTAGAAGTAGTATGGGAGGTAGAGCCTTCAGTTATCAGGCTCCTCTTCTCTGGAACCATTTACCGACCACGGTTCGGGAGGCAGACACCCTCTCTACCTTTAAGGCTAGACTTAAAACATTCCTCTTTGATAAAGCTTTCAGTTAGGGACCAGCTCATAGTCCATAGTTTAGACATATAGTTAAGATGCAATAGGCTTAGACTGCCGGGGGGATCTGGCACATTGGGCTCTATCCCTCTCTCTCTCACACTCTCTCTCCATATCTGCCTCTGCCCCTTTCTGTTTGCTCCTGTACTCGTCTCTGGCTCTTGTCTTTTAGGTTGCCTGGGATCCTTGGTGGAGACTGCCTGCTGCTGTGGAGTCACGAAGCCTCAATAACTACAATTACAGACATAACACATATTTGGCCATCTCACTCCAGTTCATAATCATTATAGCTGTTAATGTTGATATTAACATGATCTTTCTATCCATGGTTGATACATCTATAGTAACTATCTCTAGCTCCACATGGACATGAGATCCCTCCTGAGAATGAGGTGTCACATCTCAAGAGGTCTACCATTAATACATTTATACTTAACGGAGACAAATATGGTAGGGATGCACTTGTGGTCTGGGCACCCATGAGTTCATCACTACCATAAATTCTTACTTCCAGTAAGACTTTTATTGATTATACTTCTATAAAATTTTCACCACAACCACACAGACATGAGGACCCTCCTCTAATAAATTTGTTTGCAGCAGAAACAAATTTGACGACGACAGGTCTATGATTGGTCCATTGATCTGTCACTAGCTTTAGTTCTTACTTTAGTCCGCTTGTCTCCACTTACCTCCCTCCCTTTGCCCACACACCCAACACAGCATCGTGTGGATTTGCTGTTCATCATGAGACTGGGGTCCACATTCAAGATTTCCTGCTGCTTAACAGAAGGTTTTTTCTTGCCGCCATGATGGAGGGATTCATGATTGGCTATATGGATTCATGTTGGGTGTTGGATGTATATATTTGTATATATATGTATATGTGTATTTTTATATGTATATATGTATCTATGCATATATGTGTATCCATAATATGAAGAGCTTTGTGCTCTATTGTAAAGTGTCTTGAGATAACACTTGTTATGAATTGGCGCTATACAAATAAAGATTGATTGATTGATTGATTGATTGTAAACATCAGCGATGTTTATATTGTCCTGTGTGTTTAAAGTAGCATCACAGTGAGGGAGAAGCTGAAAGCTAAAGAGATAAATACACATACATATACACATACACACGCACGCACACCCCCACACACACACATACACATATATATATATATATACAAATATATAAATATATTAATACATACGAATTAAGATAAATACATAAATTCCATCTTGGTTGCTAAAACTAACCTCACCCTGTACTTCACTCATTAAGAGGCTGAAGTTTAACTCTTACAGAAATATGAAGTTTGTGGAGGAACGATCCTAAAATCTGAAGACAGTTTATTATTTTACAGGTGTGACCTTAGATGCTGGAAAATGTCCGAACTGATCCTTTAATGGAGGCAACTGCTGTTCCTGAGAGTCAGCTTAACAGAGAGAACAGAATCCATGAAGAAACCTGTACCTGTCTCTCTCACCTGTACCTGTCTCTCTCACCTGTACCTGTCTCTCACCTGTACCTGTCTCTCTCACCTGTACCTGTCTCTCTCACCTGTACCTGTCTCTCAACTGTACCTGTCTCTCTCATCTGTACCTGTCCCTCACCTGTACCTGTGTCTCTCACCTGTACCTGTCTCTCTCATCTGTACCTGTCTCTCACCTGTACCTGTCTCTCTGTCACCTGTCTCTCTCACCTGTACCTGTGTCTCTCACCTGTACCTGTCTCTCTCACCTGTACCTGTGTCTCTCACCTGTACCTGTCCCTCTTACCTGTACCTGTCACCTGTACCTGTCTCTCTCACCTGTACCTGTCTCTCTGTCACCTGTCTCTCTCACCTGTACCTGTCTCTCTCACCTGACCTGTCTCTCTCACCTGTACCTGTCTTTCTCACCTGTACCTGTCTCCCTCACCTGTACCTGTCTCTCTCACCTGTACCTGTCTCTCTGTCACCTGTCTATCTCACCTGTACCTGTCTCTCTTACCTGACCTGTCTCTCTCACCTGTACCTGTCTCGCTCACCTGTACCTGTCTCTCTCACCTGTACCTGTCTCTCTGTCACCTCTCTCTCACCTGTACCTGTCTCTCTCACCTGACCTGTCTCTCTCACCTGTACCTGTCTCTCTTACCTGACCTGTCTCTCTCACCTGTACCTGTCTCTCTCACCTGTACCTGTCTCTCTTACCTGACCTGTCTCTCTCACCTGTACCTGTCTCTCTCACCTGACCTGTCTCTCTTACCTGTACCTGTCTCTCTCACCTGTACCTGTCTCTCTCACCTGACCTGTCTCTCTGTCACCTGTCTCTCTCACCTGTACCTGTCTCTCTCACCTGACCTGTCTCTCTCACCTGTCCCTCTCTCTCACCTGACCTGTCTCTCTCACCTGTACCTGTCTCTCTCACCTGTACCTGTCACCTGTACCTGTCTCTCTCACCTGACCTGTCTCTCTCACCTGTACCTGTCTCTCTCACCTGTACCTGTCTCTCTGTCACCTGTCTCTCTCACCTGTACCTGTCTCTCTCACCTGACCTGTCTCTCTCACCTGTACCTGTCTCTCTCACCTGTACCTGTCTCTCTGTCACCTGTCTCTCTCACCTGTACCTGTCTCTCTCACCTGACCTGTCTCTCTCACCTGTCCCTCTCTCTCACCTGACCTGTCTCTCTCACCTGTACCTGTCTCTCTCACCTGTACCTGTCTCTCTTACCTGACCTGTCTCTCTCACCTGTACCTGTCTCTCTCACCTGTACCTGTCTCTCTCCTGTACCTGTCTCTACCTGACCTGTCTCTCTCACCTGACCTGTCTCTCTTACCTGTACCTGTCTCTCTCACCTGTACCTGTCTCTCTCACCTGTACCTGTCTCTCTGTCACCTGTCTCTCTCACCTGTACCTGTCTCTCTCACCTGACCTGTCTCTCTCACCTGTACCTGTCTCTCTCACCTGTACCTGTCTCTCTTACCTGTACCTGTCACCGAGCCCTCACATCGCTCATCGGCCTACAGAGTGTGACACATGAAAGAGCTTCGCCTTCGTTTCCATGGAAACAGGAGTGAGGACATCCAATGATTTCTGCTCAAAACCATTGACCTGCACCCCCCTCTGTCACCCTGTCTCTGTCCATCCAGCATCCATCCATCCTCTATCCTCCATCATCCATCATCTATCCATCATCCAGCATCCAGTATCCAGTATCCATCCTCCTTTCATCCTCCATCATCCATCCATCATTAATCATCCATCCTCCATCCATCCATCCTCCATCCCTCGGCCCTCCCTCTCAGAGACTCTTCAGCCCGGGGACACTCTTCTATAATTCATCCTCTCCTCATGAGCTGCCCTCTTCCTCCTCTCATCTGTTCAGTCCTCTAAACTCTGTCCTTCATTTGTTTCCTTCCTTTCTCTGTCCTTCTGTCCATCTGTCTGTCCGTCTTTCCTGACTCAGAGCTTGTAAACTCATGATAAAAATGAAGACCACGTCCTCCTGATGATGTCCTCCTCGGGGTTACCTCAGTTCACGCCATCATGGCTGTGACCTTTAGGTCACTGCGGGGGGTTCCTGAGAGGGCTCATAGATTTGTCAGAACTTTATAGAAACCAAGGACATCCAGTTTGGATCTGGACCTGGGAGCTGCCGTGGGTCCTTCAGGTTAAGGGTGCGGGGTGTGTGTGTGTGTGTGTGTGTGTGTGTGTGTGTGTGGGGGGTGTGTGTGGGGGTGGGGGGGGTGGTTTCCTTCCATCCTTCCCTGTCTCCTTCTTTCCTCCTGTAGTTCATCTCTTTGTTTTTATCTTCTCTTTTTCTTCCTCACATATTTGTCCCATTTTTAACATCCTCTCCTCCCCTCCTCCCCTCTCCTCCTCTTCCTCTCTTATCCACCCCCCCTCTCCTCCTCTTCCTCTCTTATCCTCCTCTCTTCTCCTCCTCTTCCTCTCCTCTCCTTCATTTCCTCCTTCAAAGCTCTTGTGATCAACTTTTACTCTGAGCGTTAAAACTGACCTGCACCAAGATTTAGAGATTGGGGGGGGGGGGGGGGGGGGGGGGGGGGGGTTGTAGAGGGGGACGATGTTGCTTGGAGACGGTTGCCGTGTAACTGGAGGGGAGGGGGGGTGCAGGATGGAGGCGGAGCAGTGGTAGTGGAGTCAAGTGAAGCGTTGCCATGACGACGCAGGTTTCACGCTGTCACTAATTCCAGCAAAGGAGTGGGTGGGGCCAGAGATCAGGAGCATATGGAGACATATGCATACGCATGTGCACACAGGCACACGCACGTGCACACAGGCACACGCACGTGCACACAGGCACAGGCACACGCACGTGCACACAGGCACAAGCACAAGCACGTGCACACAGGCACAGTAGAGAAACTGCAGAGTAACAGGAAGTCGTTGCTCAGAGCAGAAGGACCCTGATCTGCCACCACAGCCGCTGAGAGAGCACAGGTGACACTCTTTGACCAATCAGGTGTCAGCATGCTCCGAGTTCAGGACGAAGAGTCTGCTTGGGGGGCAGAGTCCAGACCAACCCAGACCAGGACATCCCAGCGAGGACATGAGGATGAATCACTGACTCTCTGAGCCAGTTGTTAAGTATCAGAACCAGAAATACTTTATTAATCCCCAAGGGGAAATTCGGTTGTTTCAGTTGCTCTTATACACAGTATAGCAGTTTGAAATGACAGATGAAGGCATTAGAATAGACAGTAGCACTAAAAAATAATAATAATAATAAAGATAAAATAAATACAAGTAAATAAATAAACAAGTAAAAAAAAATGAAAAGATCATAAAAATTATGTAAGCAGGTTGCAACGTGCAGAGCGTAGAGTAGAGACGGGATGACTGTGACTCTGAGGCCATGATCTCAGTATCACCATAATCTGGATTATTCTAGAATATTCTAGACCATGAGTGCTCAAAAAGCTCAACAGGAGACCAGGACAAACAGACGCCGTGACAGGGCCAAGCACAAAACGCAGGAACCGATGAGACACGTGGAGACGTTAAAGCAGTCCAGGAGACAAGAGACAAAGAGAAAACAGGAGATACTACCACCACCACCACAACAACAACAACAACCACAACAACAACAACAACAACAACAACAACATCATCAACAACAACCTCAACAACAACAACAACCTCAACAACAACAACAACAACAACAACAACCTCAACAACAACAACATCATCAACAACAACAACCTCAACAACAACAACAACAACAACAACAACAACAACCTCAACAACAACAACATCAACATCAACAACAACCTCAACAACAACAACAACCTCAACAACAACATCAACAACAACAACAACAACCTCAACAATAACAACAACAACATCAACAACAACAACAACAACAACAACCTCAACAATAACAACAACAACAACAGAAAACACAACAGCAACAGCGACACACCTGACATCGAGACCCAACAAAAGTAGATATGATGGGACGCAGCTCGACCATCACAACCAAACACAGTCCAGCGGGACAAAATGAAGCCATGCAGCAACAGAATGGGACCTCCAGGGGGAGGAGCCTCTGCTCGTTTGTGAGAGTTGTGTTGTGTTTTTTTGCATTGTGATGAACCTTTAATTCGACCCCCCCACCCCCCCACCCCAGACTGATAGAGGATGCAGATGAACTGCAGTGGATTGTCTTTAATGTTTTTTTTTTAATTGAATTCACTCGTCAGCTCGTTCTTTTCTGTCCTGCAGCCAAACTCATTAAAAATCGTTTGGAGCTCCACTCCCCATTGGCTGCTCAAGGGAACTTCAACCAGACTGATAGGGAATTAAACCGTCACCACCTGAGGCTGCAGGTATCGCTGTCTCCCATGATGCCTTGTGTTTAGCGAGGGCTCTCCCCTGTGTTTATTTAAAGTGGAGGAGACATTGTGGGTTTTAAAAACAGAAAGAAGACGGAGCAGCCGGAGGAAAAAGCTCTAAATGATGTTTTCATTTCATCGAGGAACATCAGAGGAAAACAGCTCCTCAGGAACAATCACCAGACCAGGGCACGAGCAAACAGGCCGACCTCAGGGGAGAACACCCACCACCTCTGAGGACCTCTGACCTTTAAGGTCAGATGATCCATCACACTTAAAATTAGCCAACACATCACTTCATCCAAGGCCTCCAAAAACAGACCATCATCTTTGTTTTTGAAGACCAAACATCTTCTGATTCAATCAATCACTCAATCAATCAATCAACCTTTATTTGAACAGCTCCAGTTCATAACAATGTTATCTAAGGACACTCCACAACAGGGCAGGCTGAAGGCAAACTCTTCATTTATAGAAACACCCCTGTATGTGTACATACACATACAGGGGTGTTTCTAGACACCCTGGGGGCCCCAGGCAAGGGGTACCATGGAGGCCCTCCCGGCCCAACAACACCAGTAGATTCATTCTAGAAATCAGAGGGGCACAGGAGCGGTCCCCCTCAATATAAGCCGCTAGCCAGCAACAGCTAGTAAAGGGCCCTATGGGGGGGGGGGGGGGGGGGGGTTCCCGATGCATCGATCAATCATTTTGTCATTGACATGGACCAATGTCAGCCGTTTCTAGAGGCTCTTTCCAGCTCTGGACCCTAGGCAATTGCCTGGCTTGCCTGCCCCGTTGTGCAGGGCTGAACTGAGAGCAAAATATGGCCCTGGCATTTTTGGCCATGGTGGCCCACCACGATTATTTACACAATATGCCAGTGGTGGGACCAAGTCACTGTTTTGCATGTCTTAAGTAAGTCCTAAGTCTTTGGTCTCAAGTCCCGAGTCAAGTCGAGTCTGGAGACTGGAAAGTCGAGTCAAGTCTTCAAGTAAAAGCAGGAAAGTCAAGTTCAGTCTTTGGCTTTAAAATTTAGTGTCAGTTTCTGTCATCAGCATTTTTCACCCATTTAAATGCCATTTAAACAATACTATATTATTTTATACTTTTTGTATATTTTTATTGATATAGAAAACCAGCTTGACTGAACTCATCCACACAAAGGAAGTGTATTACACTCAGAATATTGTACACTCTCACTTAACAGTTTCACAGGGTGTTCATCTGAATTTGTTACAAGGGCCAATCTTTGTACTCCTAACAAAGGCCATAGGGGCCGTATTAAAACCCTCCAAAACAAAACAGGATTAACATTTTTGGTCCAATTTATATTAATGAAATTGAATACTTAATATTTTTTGCAATTGAACATTTCTTAGCCTACAGAAGCGAAGTCAGTCCTTATCCGCCATACTGCCATCAGACAGCATTATGGTTGACAGGGACACTTGTGATGTCTTGGCTGCATCTCTCTGGTCTGTCCTGTTGTCCATCTTAAAGATGCTCATTTTCCTGGATGAATGTTGGCTAATATTGGTTGACAGGTGGATTTCTGTAAATCAAATCCCAGTAGTTTCAGGGGTTGCATTTACAGCTGTAGTTACTTTCCAAACTTCAACTAATGGGGCCGGTTAGGAAGCTGTGGAGGGCCTGATGTGGCCTCAGTCATCCAGTATGATGACAGATTTGTCAAACAAGGTAGATTCTGGGGCTCTGTCTTCTTGCTGGAAATGTATAAAAGATTTTAACATTAGTTAATTTGTAAAGTGGAAGGAAACATGGATATTGAGCTCATTTTAGATAAAACATACATTGAAGTGATTTACAGCTCTATCCTGAGAACCAGTCACCATCTCAACAGTCATCATGACCCAAATCTTAAAAAGATCAACCACTTTAATTTGTTCAATAAAAAAATGTTGCAGTTTGAACCTCAGGTGGAAGAGGGAGGTTAGGTTGGTGGCAAAAGGGGAGGCTTTAGCTGTATGGACTGGTGTGCAGGCGCATGTACTGTTGTTGGAATCTGTAGGGCTGTGTGTTTGTGTGTATGCAAGTACATTCATAGTTGACACCGTGCCTCACTTGAATTAATGTATTATCAGTTCCTTTCTTTCCCTTACAACAAATCCATATTTTTTACATCCTCATATGAACACACACACACTCACCCCC
>JBAMNC010002030.1:175000-282500 GCA_037902135.1 Cetoscarus ocellatus | reverse complement strand
CGTTCTGTCGGTCACAGAGTATAGTTCTCCATATATCACGGTGTAATTCTCCATATATCACAGTACAATTCTCCATATAGCACAGTACAATTCTCCATATATCACAGTATAGTTCTCCGTATATCACAGTATAGTTCTCCATATATCAGAGTATAATTCTACATATATCAGAGTATAATTCTACATATATCAGAGTATAATTCTACATATATCAGAGTATAATTCTACATATATAACAGTATAATTATACATATATAACAGTATAATTCTCCAAATATCAGAGTATATCTTGGTTCAAATGTGCATGAATCTGGCTGGGACAGGCCTGAATAAGTTCTGATTTAATCTGGGTCAGTGGGTCCTCACACGTCTTTGTCATGGAGAAGAAAGTCCCTCAAAGATGTTGGGACCACATAAATGATGCAGGATGCAGGAGCAGACAAACAGAGTCTTTCTGCCCCAGTTAACCCACTTCACCGCTGAGCTGCTGCTCCTGGTTTAACTGGTCTGCTCCCAGTGACTCCAGCTCAGCTCAGCCTTCATCATCAGCATCATCTGAGGAGAAGGAGAGCGCCCCCACTGTGTGTTTGCAGAATTTAACCTGAATTCATGTTTGATTTAAAACAAGGTGCAAATTTATTCAGCTGCTGCTCCCTCGCTCCAGTCTGCTTCATGACGAGGAAGAGAAGGGAGAGGTGAGAGGGGAGGAAGAGGAGGGAGAGAAAGAGGGTAAGAGGAGGGTAAGAGGAGGGAGAGGAGGAAGAGGAGGGAAAGGAGGGAGAGAAGGGAGAGAAAAAGGGTAAGAGGAGGGAGAGAGGAAGAGGAGGGAAAGGAGGGAGAGAGGGAGAGAAAAAGGGTAAGAGGAGGAGGGAGAGGAGGAAGAGGAGGGAGAGGAGGGAGAGAAAGAGGGTAAGAGGAGGAGGGAGAGGAGGAAGAGGAGGAAGAGGAGGGAGAGGAGGGAGAGAAAGAGGGTTAGACGAGGAGGGAGAGGAGGGAGAGGAGGGAGAGAAAGAGGGAAAGAGGAGGAGGGAGAGGAGGGAGAGGAGGGAGAGGAGGGAGAGAAAGAGGGAAAGAGGAGGAGGGAGAGGAGGGAGAGGAGGAAGAGGAGGGAGAAAAAGAGGGAAAAAGGAGGAGGGAGAGGAGGGAGAGGAGGGAGAGAAAGAGGGAAAGAGGAGGAGGGAGAGGAGGAAGAGGAGGGAGAGGAGGGAGAAAAAGAGGGAAAAAGGAGGAGGGAGAGGAGGGAGCAGCAGGCCTGCGTTGCTCTTGACAGGATGTGTGCAGAGGAAAGTGCATCTTCAGCATCTTTGAGACGGAGGATCTCACTGAACCTTCATCCATCAGACTTCACCGCTGATAGACTCAGAGTGTGATGCTGAAGAAGACCTGGAGGGTCCACAGGTGAACAAAAGGACCCCTCAGTCAAAGACAATTACTGATCAGTGGAGGTGGGCGGAGCTCGCTGGCTGTGGGTCTGTACTTCACAACTATCAGCACTACGAGACTGCACAGGTGAAGACAGGTGAGTGAATCAGCTGATCACAAAGCAGCTGAACACAGCAGAGGTCATCACAGAGGACGACTGGTCAAACCTGTGAACCATCAGGCCGCCTGTTATTCTGTCATCAGAGTGAAGCATCATGGGCCATAAGCTAAAGCTGGAGGCCTGAAGCTGCAGTTCCTGGACTGTCCACAGGAGGCTGTCTGCAGGACTCTGCTTCAGCCTGAAGCTAAAACATCTTTGACTGACATACTCGTATACCAGGACATGCTCTTGGTCAGACAGCAGTAAGCCCCGCCTCTTCATTTGTGAGTAGGTTGATCTGCAGAGTGACAGAGGAGTCCAGACAGACGGACGGACAGTCGGTGCTCAAACATTTACCATCACTGACCGACAGTGCAGCTGGATCACACTGCAGGCGCACAGATTCACGCCTGTTTCCTAAATGACATCAGCACTGGGCTACAAACACCTGGACTTGGTTCAACACCCACCATGCAGAGCGCTCAGCAGCCTCCCCGCCAGCAGGTGGTGCTGCACTGTGAGTGCTAAGTCTTAAGCTAGCATCGTCGCCATCATGGCTTCATCATCTATAACATCTGAAGGACTCACAGTACAACAAAGGATTAACGATGTGATGACAGCTCCATGGTTTTTCCTGACCTGTGACCCCTCCTGCCCTCTGACCTGCCCTATGACCTCTGCCCCGACTTCTGGATAAACTGTTAAATCAACCTGCAGCTCCCAAAACTCATCCAACACAAGGCTCCAGATGTCCCAGCTGTGTGAAGGTCAACATCTAGAGATCATGGCTGAGAAGAGTGAAAAGGGGCGGGGCATAAGGATGGCCCAGAATCCCCCACAGGAGGTCACAGTGCTGACCCGTCCCACTACGTCTGGACACAGTCTGACCGGAGGGACTCTGAGTTCTGGATTTCTTGAGGTGCCTGATCAGAAAGGGTTTAGGGAGGCTGTGATAAGGGACCAGGTCTGTGATCCCTAAAACCAGGATTATCAGAGACCTGAACCTGGAGGTCCAGGATTCTTAATCAGAGGGTCAGCGATGAAGACTCAGAGGAGTGAAATAAGAACCATGATGAAGCTCTAATATTTAACTGTGTCATCAGCTGAATCTCCTTCTTCTCTTTGTTTGAATCTTTTATTAGTCATTTATGATTTGGATGAATGTTTGTTCTGATGTGTCTGTCCTTTGTCACTGTGCTCTAATGTTTACATGAAGCTGTTCTCATAAATGTGTTACCCAGGACATGGCAGAGTCAAAACTGCTCCCAGACACTTTAACGAAGGAGGGACAGCCTGAAGACATCACTGACACAGCAAGCTAACAGGCTAACCTTAGCATCCACTGGCTAGTTCCTGCATGCAGACAGAGACAGACAGAGAGACAGACAGAGAGACAGACGGAGAGACAGACAGAGAGACAAACAGAGAGACAAACAGAGAGACGTTCAGCTGAACAAACATCCACCTTTAAACTCTGAACAGGTCCTGACCTCCACCCTCTGACACCTGAGGACACACTACAGCACACACACACACACCCTCACACTACAGCATACACACACCCTCACACTACAGCATACACACACCTTCTTTCCAAACATGACCTCTCTCTGCTGCAGACTCAGACATCCTCACAGAGAGGCTGTGGCTCAGTGTCTGATCGTCGCCTGTTAGAACACACGTGCACACATTTACATCTTACTACAGTCACACGCACAGACCTACACTCACAGCAGCATCTGAAAACACACACAGGTCTGACACGCATGATGAACTTGTAGTACCCTCTCCCTCTCTCTCTTTCTCTCTCTCCCTCTCTCTTTCTCTCTCTCTCTTTCTCTCTCTCCCTCTCTCTCTCTCTCTCTTTCTCCCTCTCTCCCTCTCTCCCCCTCCCTCTCTCGCCCGGTGCTGAGGTGCAGCAGCTTCTTACCGTGGTGCAGACAATGGAGCAGCTCCTCATCCATCCACGCTGATACTAAAACACACTCCTCTCTATCGCCCTTTCTCCTCCTCTTCCTCCTTCTTCCTCTGATTCTTCCTCCAAGGAGCCTCCCCTCTCTCCCTCTCTCTCCTCGCTTTGTCTCCCTCTCTTGCCCAGCCACTCCCCCAGCCCCTCCCTTCCTCCCTCTGTCCTCACTCTCTCTGCCGTTCCTGTCAATGTAACCTCTGTCCTCCTTTCCTTTCCTCTTTTCACTTCCTTTCCCCCTCCTCCCTCGCTCTTTACCCACTTGAGGGTTGGGCAACATGGACCAAACATCAGATCTGCATGTTACCATGTCAGCAAAGAACAACACTCAACATATTGGAATCATGAAATGATGCTCAATTATGTTTAATACAACAGAGACTAAAACAGACCTGCAATATGAGGTTTTTTATTTTTATTTTATTTATTTATGTATATGATCTCAAACTTTTTAAAAAACAAACAACAACAACCAAATCAATGCAAAGTAATTTGTACTCTGAACCGTATATGTCCATCAAACAAATTAAGCGTGTGAGTTCATACACATGCACAACAACCAGTTTGAGAAGGAACAGGAAAAAGCACTGAGCTTATCAAGTCCTGCCCCTTCCTTACAAATCAGATACAACACTGAATTATAAATCAATACCCGCAGTCATTATTCATGGAAACAATGTAAATTCATGGGTAATAAGAGTGTTAGATATTATATATAAATAATTGTATATAAATAATTATATATATGTATACATATATATATATACACACACACATATATATATATAATTATTTATATATATATAAATAATTATATATATATATACATATATAATTATTTATATATAAATAATTATGTTATATATTATATAAAATAATATAATGCTGTCAGATATAATATAAACAGTACTAGGCTGTTATTTATTATGTAATATGAGGCTGTGATATTATGTAAGATAACATTAGGCTGTGAAATATTATTTAAAATAATATAAGGCCTGGCCTCATGGAAAAACTCTGGCTCTAATAGCAGCATGTTTCAAACATCATGTCTGCGTGTGTGTGGAAGACAAAGCTCCTGATGTACCGACATAAAGCTACATCTCACTGATGAACTGGACATATTTGCCCACCCTGTGGAGATGCATGGTTGGCTTCCTGACTCCTCCTCCTCCACCACGTGTGTGTGTGTGTGTGTGTGTGTGTGTTCACACTCAGCCTGTCAGTCACATCAGTGAGCACCCAGCCTCTCTCTCTCTGTGCCCCCCCACTCACCCTCAGCAGTATTCTGGTCTCAGCATTGTCTCTGACACACATCTGATCATCCTGGCTCACCCTCTCTCCTCCTCAGCCTCTCCTCTCTCTCTCCCATCCTCTTCTCCTCATCTTCATGTGGCTCACGGTGGAGCAGCGACACACCCCTACACACTCCTCAGTAATCATGGTGTGGCTGCACACACTGACGGAGCAGAGTGCAGGTGTGGGGCTGACCTGTGGCTGCACACACTGACGGCTGCCAATGGCACGTGCACGGAGACTGAGATGAGAAACATGTTGTGCATGGACCTGCAGATGGCGACGTGTTTGGAGGAGACTTAGCCATGCTAACCTTTATCATCAGCGCTAACTAAACGCTGCATCAGCCATCTCTCTGTTGTGAGGTTCAGACCACAGTTCACTTAGTCTTAGCTCTCATGCCTGGTCTGGTCTTGGTTTGGACTGGGACCCTCTGTTTCAGGTGGACTAGGGTTTGGCTCATCGGTCCACAGAGTTCATGAGAGCTGAACATCACCTCGATAAAACAAACCAGACCTCACCTGCTGTGTGCCAGAGCACTTCTATGAACAAGACAGAAAAAAGAAAATCCCTCCAACAGCTCCAATAGCTGCCTGAAACAGCCAACTCCCAGGCCTCCCATAACAGACCTACCAGTGTGATGTCATATCTCATCAGCTGTTTAAGGAGTATAGACAGGAAGTTAGTCCCTCTGAAGCCTGTGGGCAGGTTCGGTGCGTTGGATCACAGCTAATAATACGCAAACGTTTTTAAACTTCATGATCATTGATAAAGAGGTTTTTAGTTCAATCATAATTAGAGTGAAAAACCGTGAAACGATGACATCGACATTATTTCATTATCCACAGCAGTCGGCTGAATCCCCGTTAGCTCAGAGACATCAGCATGAACACAGAGTCATTGACAACATGGCGCTGAACAGACCAATCACCACAGAGCAGACCAGCCAATCACAGAGCTCTGTGCTCAGTCGCTCCTCCTCACAGGTGAACACCTCCTCCTCTCCTCATCAGCCTTTTCCTCTTCCTCCCCCGCACCAGGGCCCCCCCTCCTCTTCCTTACAGCCCCCTATGTCCTTCTCCTCATCCTCATCTCCTCCATTCCTGTCCCCCCCCCCCCATGTCATGCATTCACGTCCATCTTCCTCCCCCCACCCCTGCACTCTCTCTCCTCCTCTTCATCACCTCTTCCCTGATTCACCATCTGCATCTGCACCACCTCCTCCCTCTCTCCACTTCCTCCATCACCTTCACCACCTGGAGTACCTAAAGCTCTCCTCCTCTGTCTCCTTCTCTGTCTCCTCCTCTGTCTCCTTCTCTGTCTCCTCCTCTGTCTCCTTCTTTGTCTCCTCCTCTGTCTCCTTCTCTGTCTCCTCCTCTGTCTCCTTCTTTGTCTCCTCCTCTGTCTCCTCCTCTGTCTCCTTCTTTGTCTCCTCCTCTGTCCCCTTCTCTGTCTCCTCCTCTGTCTCCTTCTTTGTCTCCTCCTCTGTCTCCTCCTCTGTCTCCTTCTCTGTCTCCTCCTCTGTCTCCTTCTTTGTCTCCTCCTCTGTCTCCTTCCCTGTTTCCTCATGTTCCCTTTGTGATTTTCTCTGCTCTCTGTTGTTCCATAATGCTTCATCTCATTAGATAGAATATACAAATGAACTACACTGTAATGTTTCACCTTACATGGCAAAATGTGAAGATTTCCTGTGAGTCTCCATCTGATGGGGTAGAATGTACAACTGGACCTTGATTCACAAAGTAATCTAAGATGTACTGACATGACTCAATGCTTCACATAACAAGGTCGAATCCCTAATACCCTAATACCATTATGCTTCATTTTACAGGGCAAAAGCAACAAACATACTTATGTTTACTGTGTGATGAAGTAAATTGGCACTTACTTCCCCCCGGTGGACACCTTTAGTTAGTGCATATATTTTCTTAAAGGTCCCATATTATGCAAAAACCCCCTTTTTAAGCCTTTTGAACACATTTTTGGGTATTTGGCCTTCCTCCCAGCCCACAACATGTGAGAGTAGACAACAAAACCTGTATTTAGCAGGCTGCATGAACGTAAACTCATGGTATTTGACGAGCTGTTGAGCTTGTGGATATACTGATACGTAACAAGCATTTTATTTGCATAAGCCTACCTCTACCTGAGTGAAATTTCTACGCGTAGTGCCGTCATATTGTTTACATTCTTCTATAAAACTGTCACTACATTCATATGGACATGTAACCTGACACGCCAGACTGACAGCTCCATATATCCACCAAGGAAATATTTCACTAGTCCATCTGGAGAAGAGTCCATAGAAAATGTTTTCAGAGGATGAACCTTCAAAAACAACAGCAGCTGGTGATTGGACGATCGTTCTGCTCGTCACACTCATCACAGACCAATCATATCAAGTGACAGTACGGCGTAGGAATTCGACCCAATTGTTAGCCGTTAGCTTAAACTACATTTCAGTCCTTAGACTATCGTCTTACATTAAATTATACAACACAGATGGATCATTTACCACTTATATGTGACAGGAACCTCATCAAAGACAATCCCCACCAAGTTCTCTCGTTAAACTTCTGAGGAGAGCAGATTTTACCAGGTACCACAGAGTTAACATGATGCCATAGACCAGTGGTTCCCAAACTTTTCACAGCCCGTACCCCTTCAGACACTCGACCTCCAGCCATGTACCCCCTACTCTCACACACTTATAGCAGCTAGAAAAAGAAATGTGTCTGTAAGCCTGCCGCCACCCCTACCTCCCACATTTAACATGCATAACATACAAAAAAAAAATCTCTTCAAGTGAGTTATTTCTCACAAAATAGATTTATTTACCAGCAATTTCAGAGGGTAGCACCAGTTCACTTTCGAAAAAAGAAATTTACTTTTCTGGAACATATTCAGTAATGAGCTTTAAACCGTAAAGTACAAACTCACCACAGCTTTAACGTGAAGGGTGTCTGACTGAACTTATGTTACTATAAGAATCTTAGACAATTCAGGACGGATGTACTTCTCCAAGATGCCTCACCAATCCAGCCTCCAGTCACTCTGCCAACACTTCAGGCCTTTATCAAAGCTCACCATACAAACATTTGCCCATTTGAACTTTAACCACTGAAACAACTGATTGAAACCTGACAGGTATTCACGTACCCCATACATCACTTTGCATACCCCAGGGGGTACGAGTACCCCAGTTTGGGAATCACTGCCATAGACTAACCGGTATGTCCGTGGAGGATTTCCACATCTCCCAGTTTCTCAGCAGTGATCCCCGGTCGGGAGAAGAGTAAAATCATGATTTTCTGTAAGAAAAGCTTTAAGCGACGTTCCTTGCTCTTCTTTTAAAGAAGAAATTGAGTCCATTTCTGATTAAAACTGCAGATATTGCCGCATCCACAGAAACAGACGCCTCCATTGTTTTCAAACATGCAGTCACTTCCTAATGTCCACTACTCCCGCCTCTCTTCCTTGATTGGGCCGTTAATCATTTAGCCGAGTGAAGTCATTGGACAATGGAGGCTGGCAAGACAGACATGCAGGATTTCAGACAATGAATCAGTCAGGTCTCTGCTCTGCAAGGCTAACAGACATGAGGACCCTCCTGAAAACCAGATGCTGCATCTCAAGGGACTAACCTCTAATAAATTTGTTTCCAGCAGAAACAAAGAGACAGGTCTATGATTGGTCCACTGATCTGTCACTAGCTTTAGTTCTAACTTTAGTCCACTTGTCTCCACTTACCTCTCTTCCTTCACCCACACACCCAACACAGCATCGTGTGGATTTGCTGTTCATCATGAGACTGGGGTCCACATTCAAGATTTCCTGCTGCTTAACAGAAGGTTTTTTCTTGCCGCAATGATGGGATTCATGATTGGCTATTTGGATTCATGTTAGGTGTTGGATGTACATATTTGTATATATATGTATATGTATATATGTATCTATGCAAATATGTGTATCCATAAAATGAAGAGTGTGTCTTCAGCCTGCTCTGTTGTAAAGTGTCTTGAGATAACACTTGTTATGAACTGGCGCTCTACAAATAAAGACTGATTGAATGATTAGCGAGAGATCGGCGTACACCATGTTTAGAACCAAAACCTCTCACTGCTCAGTTGTTGGCTGTAAACAGCCACAAATATCTTCACATAGAGGCTACCAGCCTCGTAGGACCAAAGGGCCCAGTGGATTCATTTTATTTTTGAAGGGAATGAGCAGCTACAGTCGGCTAAAACCTGTATGTGTGTGTCAGTCACTTCACGTCCGACTGCTTCTTCAACTTCAGTCAGTTCAACACAGGACTGGGAACTAGACTTTTCCTGAATCCAGGCTCAGCACCAACAATCTGCTGCCAAACCTGATGATGGAAATGTCATTTTTTAAAAACTTTTTATTTATTTTGCTTTTCCATAAATGAAATCAATGGCACAATACAGCAGGAAATTAAAAAAGAAAAAAGTAAGTGGAAGTGGGGCACACCACTTTTGTCACAGCTTTTCTCACTGTCCCTAGTTCTGCTGAGTAACTGACACATCTTTTTTCCTATACACAGTCCATTTATGCCACCGTTGATCCCGAGCTCCAGCTTCCATCCTGAGGTAGTAAGTAAGTCTTTCCATCGGATGAATCTCCCCCACAATATCCAGCCACTGTCCTGGACTTGGAGGGTCACTTTTCAGCCGGTTTCTTGTTATGGCCTTTTTACATGCCAAGATCAGTATTTTGAAAAGTTACAGGTCCTTCTTTTGAACAGTACCTTCTGGAATCAGGCCAGGTCCATTATCCGAGGATCCTTGGGAATACTGTAAGAAAGAACATCTTCCAGAACCTGAGCCACACTGTCCCAGGACCCTTGCAAATTTACACATGACCACAAAAACATGTGTGTGATTGGCACTCATCTGCCCACATTGTCTCCAGCATCGCTGCTGTTCACCTATTTGTTTATTTTTGATGTGTGGTTTGATGAAAAAGTGAATTAAATTCCTCCATCCAAACTTGTTCCATCTCGAGCTGGTGGAAGTTTGTTGAATTCTATACATAGAATGCCAATCACTGTCTGACAGTTTAATGTTCAGTTATTACTCCCATTTTGATTTCACATACAATGAATTCCTTCCATTTCGTTTTTGTAGACCTCTACACAACTTAGAGACAATCATTACAGGTGTACATTTATAGGCATTAGTAAATACTCCAATTACTTCGTTTCCTTCTGCAGAAACTCCTCTTTTGATTTCTGTCTTGTAGAAATGTCTTAGCTGTAAGTATCTGAACAGGTCACCATTATCTAAATCAAATTCTCTTTTGAGTTTTTCAAAAGTTTTAAAAGTTTTCCCCTCTAAGAGTGCACACATCGCTGTGGCCCCCTTGTCACCTTGTAAATGTTCTGTCAGTTTCTCTGGGACTGAAGTGAGATGTTTGAGAGGTCCAAATTAGAAGTTTACTATCTCCTTCTAGCTTATATATTTTTATTATCTCGTACCAATTTTTAAGTGCATCCACCAGGATTTAATTTTGTCCCTCATAATCTGTGTTCTTTCCCACCTAACCTAGTTTTAGGTTGAGATTTAGCTGTATTTAATTCAATGTGTTTCCACTTAGCTTGATATCCCGGAGAACACCAGTAGACAAAGTATCTCATCTGGGCAGCACAATAGTATTCCCTTGGGTTCAGTATTGCAAGGCTGCCGTGATCTTTGTCATTTGAGTTGTTTTAAATCTTACAGATGAACCTCGATAAGTGTCTGTCCCACATTGAAAATTGTGAATCTTGGATTCTGACAGGTAAAGTTAAAAAAGGTACAGCAACCTTCATTTCACCGCCTCAATCCTTGAACTAAAGTCTAATCCCAATGTGGACCACTTTTTAATATCTTCCTGTATCTTATCATTTATTTTTTTGTAGTTGATTTCCCACAATTTATCAAGTTTCTGACAAATCGACACTCCCAAATATTTGATTGATTTTGCTTCCCAATTCACTTTATATTTCAGCCTAATATCTTTACTTGGTGTGTAATTAAAGAAAGTATTTGTGTCTTAGACATGTTCAATTTATAACCTGACTTTGGCCATACTCGTCTCGAGTCGCCATGAATTTAGGGAGTGTTAAATAAGGGTTTTGGAGATAGACAATGATGTCATCCACAAAGAGTCCTATTAAATGGTCCACATTTGCTATGCTGATTCCTCTTAACTTTTTATTTTGTCTTATACTCTGTGCTAGGGGCTCTATGAATATCACAAAAAATGCAGGGCTAAGAAAGCAGCCCTGGCAGGTATCTCTTAATAGCTTAAAATTGCCTGTCAGATGACCATTGATTTTTATTCTAGCTGTTGGGTCTCTGTAAAGAGCCTGTAAACATCTGATGACTTGGATGTTTTTTATTAATCTGTTTTATAACATGTAAAGTTCGTCTAATGTTGTCTTGACTTTGGTGCCCTTTTATAAATCCTGTCTGATCCTAGCTAATTAATCGGGCAGGAGGTGTTCAATTCTTTTAGTAACAATAGATGTTAACAACTTGTAATCTACATTCAATATAGAGACTGGACGATATGATTCACAACTCTCTTTATTCTTCCCTTCTTTCAGAATGATTGATATCACTGCCTCTTTCCATGATGATGGTGCAACAGCTTTTTCTAAAGTCCAATTAAATGATTCTAGCATTGTAGGGGCGAGGTCTTCTTTAAAGAACTTAAACCATTCATTCGGGAACCCGTCACTCCCAGAACATTTATTTGCTTCAGTTTACTAATAGCTATGTCTAATTCCCTTCTGGTAATGGGAGCAGTTAATTTATCATTTTGAAATTTTCCTATGGAAGGGAGGTCTAATGATGACAAACACTGTATAATGTTTTCTTCATCTGCTGTCTTGGGCTACGAGTATAAAGTTTCATAGTAATTTTGGAAGATAGTATGAACTTTATCTGGCTCATAAGTTATTCTATCAGTTACTGGATCTCTAATTTTATATACTGTATTTTTCATTTGTTGAGCCCTAAGGCATTTGACTAAAATTTTACTTGCTTTTGAGCCTGACTCGTAAAAGCTTTGTTTCGTGAATCTCAGTTTCTTTTCCAACTCATCATTCAAAATATTATTTATTTGAGCTTTTTACTCTTTAATCTGGTTTTCAACCCTTTGTCCCCATCATTTGGTTGTTGCTTCTCTAATTTTCTCAGCGTTTTTTGTAGTTCATCATATATTGACCTCTTAACTTTTTAAGAAAGGCTGCTCTTGAAATTAGTTCCTCCAGACGTCAAACAAACCCATCTCTCGAATTAGCAAGTTCAGATCTCTGGAGTTAAGACATTTAGATCTTTTTAAACTTGTTGTGTCTATAGAGTGGTTCAGGACTGTATTCCAGTCCCCTGCATCAACAAATATTCCTCGACTTTCAGAGGCCAATATGTGAAATAGAGACTTCAAGAATTTCCTATTGCTCTCTGGAGGGTCGTATATATTAGCAAATGCAACAAGGATGTTATCAATCCTTCCCATGACAATTACATATCTACCCTGTGTATCACTTTTTTCCATATTTAATTTGAAATTAAGACTATTGGAAATCTCCTTTGGTTGACTCCGGGCTTTCCAGGCTTCTCTCAGTATCAACCCCTTGGTGGTAAACTCCAAGAAGTTAACAGCAATGGGTCTCGGGGGTGCATCGGGATGCGATCTGGGCGCCAGGGTCCGACAAGCAAGCTGTATTTTCAGGTCAATGTCCTTGGTCGCTGGCAACTGACTTTTAATGAGTTTCTCTACATACTGCAGCACTGAGTTTCCCTCTTCCAGCTGTCACTCCAAAGACGCGCATGCTGTTTGTTTCTCCAGCGAGATTCTAAGGGTCCATCCCAATTCTACCCCTTAGCCCTTGTCTTAGCCCTTACCCCTTGGCTTTGCACGTTCATGTCTAGCGAAGGGGTGTCCCAATTCTCTGTAGAGCAAAGGGGAAGGGCTAAGATGACACAAGGCTACACAGCAATTGAAACGAAGTCAGACCGGGACCTCACTTGAAAGGAAGGGGTATGATAATTACCCATAATACACCGTGCCCGCTGACAAGAAGGCAGAGTGGAGACCAAGGTAGAGCATAATTATTAGTAATTATTAAATAATCAAGTAAATATTAATCATGTTTTGAAATGTTGGTCGTATTTTAAAATTTCTCGTTTCATTTTCCTCTGGTTTTGGTTTCAGTTTTTTCTCGCCTGTTGCCATGTGCCTGCAGACCAGCTATCTCGTCGACCCTTGGAGTTGATATGTCCGTAAGTCAAACATTATTTTTGTGGAAGCTTGGGTTGATGAACAGTGTAATGTACAGTGTGGTTTCACACTCTGTTTTTGCTTTTGTGCAGTTTATTGATGCAGCTTTGTATTGTATTTTTCAGTTTTGAAACAACCAACAGTAAAGCCTCCTTGGAACAAACACGGTTTACTGGAGTTTTTGTTTGCCATCTGTCTAGCCTTGCTAACAAATGCAGTTGTGAGGACAGAATAATACCAGAATACTTCATCCTTTAAAGTAAAATGTTTAAATGAATCATTCTGCAATGCTTTTCCTTAAATGGCAAATTTACAAGAATGCATCCTGTTATTAGATAGAATGTACCAATGTACTGCATTTCATTTAGTGATTAGGAATGTACTAATGTACCATAATGCCTCATTCAATAAAGTAGAATGTACTTATGAGCAGGACAGTAAAACAACTAGGTAAAATGTGCTGATGTACCATAATGCCTTATATACCAAGGTAAAATTTACAAAAACACAGTGCAAAAATGCTTCATCATATAAAAGTGTTATATGCTAATGAACAGTAATGCTTCAGATCACAAGGTAGGATGTTCTAATGTACCATGATGCCATGTGTAAAGAGAAAAGACGTACTCAAACACTATTCTGTTTCATTTTCAGGCAAAACAACAAATATTTCACAATGCTTCATCCAATAAGGTAAAATCTATAAATAACCATGCTGTAATTCTTCACCTTATATAGCAAAACGCACTATAATGCTTCATCTGATCAGGTAGCATGGACAAATGCATCATGTTTCCTGGGTTTAGAATGTTCCATAATGCATCATTTTATATGAAAAAAACTAAACCAAATGAGTTTTATGCTTTGTCTTATTAAACAATGTGTCATGATGTACCAAAATTTATAATTTAATAAGGCAGAATGTACTTATGAACAGTACCGTACTGCTTCATCTTATAAGGCAAATATACTGATCTACCATAATGTGCCATCATCAGGCAAAATACACTGATGTAGTACACTTCTTCAAATCAAAAAGCTGAATGTACTAATTCACCATAATGCTTCATGTAAAAAGGTAAACTGTACTAAATTTACAGTACAACAGTATTTCATCATATAAGGCAGAATAAACTGATGAACCATAATACTTCAAATCAACAGGTAGAATGTACCGATGTACCATGATGCCATGTGTAATGAGATAGAATGTACTCAAATAATGTTTCATACTGTAGGGCAGAAGTTCTTCAGTAACATAACGCTTCATTCTGTTTGGTAAAAATGAAACATGGCGGTGTAATGTTTCATCTTGTAGGGTAGATAATGATGTTAAAGGTAGACTGCTCTGTAGACTCCATCTTCAATGTTAGAATGATTTAATAAAGCATTATGCTGCACATCTCTAGCTAGAATGTACTGACGTACCAGAGTATTCATCTCATACAGTCCCCTTAGCATTTCTATTTAACCTTTTCACTCCCATTCTTCATTTGTCACGAGAACAAATCATCCGAAAACAACTTTTAGATCAATCGTCCGCTCGTCATCATAAACTCACAAATCTCATCGTGTGAGGACCAGCTGAAGGTTTTCCAGACTACACCTCCTAAGACCTCCTGTGAGGACCAGCAGCTCCATGGAGCAGTTATAAGACCTGGTTCTGCTGAGTTTCATCAAAAATGTGTCCTGGTTCAAACATGTGACCTCTGTGAATCATGGGACAGGTCTACAGAAGTCCACCCTGCATCATCTCCAGACCTCTCAGTCACACGGGCACACCAAAGGACAGGGTGTTCAGACTCTGGGCAGGGCCCAGGTGAGGCTCTTACCTGCGGAGCGGGGACCAGGTTCCTGTGGTGCGTAGGCAGAACAGAGGACAGGCATCACAGACGCCAAGAACGCCGAACATCCCGGTGGCTCACCTTGATGACATCACTGTCATGTCAAAGACAAACACCTGCTCTGACACTGAGGCTCTCATCCAATCAAACATCTCCAAATGACCCGAGCGGGGGCGGGGTCTTCGACACCATCAGCTGACATCAGACTTCAGTCCACGGTCTCCTGCTGCTCTGACTGCGTTTTCAGCAGGCTGACATCACAACGACCTCACGGCGAAGTGTTTTCTGACCTCAAGGTGTCTGCATGAAGGTCACGTCATGCAGGCTGTGACCTTCAACGCGTTACAAACACGAGTCTGGTCTCTGCAGGCTGCACCCCACTGAACCCTCTCCTCCACCATCATGCTCACTCTCTGCTCCTAAAGGTTGCTCTCAGGTGTTCAGCTGTCTTTGGAGAGGAAGTGACAGCCGCCAGCACTCGCCCTTAACGCCCGTCATTCTCCATGGTAACCACAAGGCGCCAACGGGAGACGTGAGGCATTTTGTCTCTGCTGCGTGTCCTTAGGGGGGAAATCAAACAAAACAGGTTTATCCTCAAAAAGGTAGGAGAGGCGGGTGGGTGGGTGGGGGGCTTAATCATCACAGGCCAATCAGGTCCACATCAAACTCCAGAGTCAAACTCCAGAGTCAAACACCAGAGTCAGACTCCAGAGTCAAACTCCAGAGTCAAACACCAGAGTCAGACTCCAGAGTCAAACTCCAGAGTCAAACACCAGAATCAGACTCCAGAGTCAAACTACAGAGTCAAACACCAGAGTCAAACACTAGAGTCAGACTCCAGAGTCAAACACCAGAGTCAAACACCAGAGTCAGACTCCAGAGTCAAACACCAGAGTCAGACTTCAGAGTCAAACTACAGAGTCAAACACCAGAATCAGACTCCAGAGTCAAACACCAGAGTCAAACACTAGAGTCAGACTCCAGAGTCGAACACCAGAGTCAAACACCAGAGTCAGACTCCAGAGTCAAACACCAGAGTCAGACTCCAGAGTCAAACAACAGAGTCAAACACCAATGTCAAACTACAGAGTCAGACTCCAAAGTCAAACTCCAGAGTCAAACACCAAAGTCAAACACCAGAGTCAGACTGCAGAGTCAAACTCCAGAGTCAAACACCAGAGTCAGACTCTAGGGTCAAACTCCAGAGTCAAACACCAGAGTCAGACTCTAGGGTCAAACACCAGAGTCAAACACCAAAGTCAGACTCCAGAGTCAAACAACAGAGTCAAACACCAGAATCAAACACTGGAGTCAAACTACAGAGTCAAACACCAGAGTCAGACCCCAAAGTGAAACACCGGAGTCAAACACCAGAGTCAGACTCCAGAGTCAAACTACAGAGTCAGATTCCAAAGTCAAACTCCAGAGTCAAACACCAGAGTCAGACTCCAGAGTCAAACACCAGAGCCAAACACCAGAGTCAGACTCCAGTGTAAAACTACAGAGTCAAACACCAGAATCAGACTCCAGAGTCAAACACCAGAATCAAACTACAGAGTCAAACACCAGAGTCAAACAGCAGAGTCAGACCCCAGAGTCAAACACCAGAGTCAAACTACAGAGTCAAACACCAAAGTCAAACTCCAGAGTCAAACTACAGAGTCAAACACCAAAGTCAAACTCCAGAGTCCAACTCCAG
Source organism: Cetoscarus ocellatus (assembly GCA_037902135.1). NCBI lineage: Eukaryota > Metazoa > Chordata > Actinopteri > Labriformes > Labridae > Cetoscarus > Cetoscarus ocellatus. Next base: position 265,884 of record JBAMNC010002030.1, on the reverse strand, counting down.
AGTCAAACACCAGAGTCAGACTCCAAAGTCAGACTCCAGAGTCAAACTACAGAGTCGAACGCCAGAGTCAGACTCCAGACTCAAACACCAGAGTCAGACTCCAGAGCCAACCTAGAGTCAAACTACAGAGTCAAACACCAGAGTCAGACTCCAGAGTCAAACACCAATGTCAAACTACAGAGTCAGACTCCAAAGTCAAACTCCAGAGTCAAACACCGGAGTCAAACTACAGAGTCAAACACCAGAGTCAGACCCCAAAGTTAAACACCAGAGTCAAACACCAGAGTCAGACTCCAGAGTCAAACTACAGAGTGAGACTCCAAAGTCAAACACCAGAGTCAAACACCAGAGTCAAACCCCAGAGTCAAACTACAGAGTCAAACACCAAAGTCAGACTCCAGAGTCAAACTACAGAGTCAGACTCCAAAGTCAAACTCCAGAGTCAAACACCAGAGTCAAACTACAGAGTCAAACACCAGAGTCAAATTACAGAGTCAGACTCCAAAGTCAAACACCAGAGTCAAACTACAGAGTCAGACTCCAGAGTCAAACACCAGAGTCAATCTACAGAGTCAAACTTTAGGGGACAGAGGGGGACGTACAGATGACATAAAACTGTGTTTGAGCTGATTCTGGGTTAGGACTGAGAGCTGAAGAAGTTTCAAAGTCGTTCTAAAATTGTTTCCGTTAATGTGAAATCATGATCATTAAAGTGTCTTGAATGATGGGGCCAAGTGTTCAAATGGAACTTCTAAAGGTTGGTTCCCTTTGGAGAGAACGCTCCGTGATATTTGGGTGAAAAAGCTGCTCAAGTTAAATTTTCTGGTTTTATTTTCTGACATTTGACTGAAAATATGACAGAATAAAAATATGCTTGATTAATCTGACAGCTGACTCAGCACTTCTGTCTCCATCTGCAGTTTTAGTATTTTGTTGCCTTCAGGTGCTGATTGTTGAAGCTGGGGTCTCACCTGAGCCGATCAACTCAGAATAATCAAAGATTATCGATTTAACCTCAGGAGCTTCAGACTGAAGGAGATCCTAACCACATCTGATTATGACTGGAGCTAAAACAGCAGCAGCTCCAACTTTAAAGTAATTTCTTCATATGAATATTAAAGGCTTTTATTCATAATAATAATAATAAATCTGGTTTGTACAACCAGATTTATTATTATAATTAAATACATTTATTTATCATGCTGCTTTGGTTTTGGTTAGTTTTAATCTTAATTAAATACATTTATTTATCATGTTACTTTGGTTTTGGTTAGTTTTAATCTTAATTAAATACATTTATTTATCATGTTGCTTTGGTTTTGGTTAGTTTTAATCTTAATTAAATACATTTATTTATCATGTTACTTTGGTTTTGGTTAGTTTTAATCTTAAATACATTTATTTATCGTGTTGCTTTGGTTTTGGTTAGTTATCTTAATTAAATATATGTATTTATCATGTTGCTTTGGTTTTGGTTAGTTTTAATCTTAATTAAATACATGTATTTATCATGTTGCTTTGGTTTTGGTTAGTTTTAATCTTAATTAAATACATTTATTTATCGTGTTGCTTTGGTTTTGGTTAGTTATCATCTTAATTAAATATATGTATTAATCATGTCTGTAGGTCTGTCTGACTTTCGCCCTGACAATGACCACATTCATCAACGTGAGGGAGTGAATAAAACATGGAGTCACGATATGGGACTAACCTGGTAAATAAAGATTAAATTAAAAAAAAAAATTACCGTGTCTTCCTGCTGCAGATGCTTAAAGGGCTCCAACAGTCGGAGGCGAACGTGCTCAGGCAGACGCATTCCTCGCTCTGTTCTCGTCCATACTGAGCGTGCTCACTGCAGCGGCGTTTCCACGGTCAATAACAGGCTGAGAGGGCCTCTGACAGCCTATCGACCCCCCGGCTGTAAAGTTTCCACGAAGCCGGAGGAGCCGCCGAGAGTCCAGGAGAAAGGTCAGAGAGCGTCGGCGGTGGAGTTGAGTCCACGCCGCAGGAGCTTCTCTGAATCAGGAGGCTAACGGGCGCGCAGATCTAATCCCTGTGGGAAGCTGCTGCACCCTCGCTAGCACTCAGACAGCCGAGCAGGAGCTCTGGATCAGTACATTCATTCATGCTAACGCTCAGGATTAGCTTCACGTCAGCCGGTCGACCTTTTAAACCTTTAAAGACTCTTAATAAACAGAGTCCAGAGGCCCAAACCCAGACCAGGTCCTCAGTCCAGAGGCCCAAACCCAGACCAAGTCCTCAGTCCAGAGGCCCAAACCCAGACCAAGTCCTCAGTCCAGAGGCCCAAACCTAGACCAGGTCCTCAGCCCTAAAGTCCAAGCCCAGCAGCTCCACCTGCAGCTGCGCTCTGCCATGTCATCCTGCAGATTAGTACAATTAGCTGTCAGGTCATTTAGGACACAAGGTGGTCACCACAGAGACCAAATCCAGCACAGAGACCTCAGAGAGTCACATGAAGAGTTCACAGTACCACTGCAGGTGTGGAGGTGTCCTTACTTCCTGTTTGAGTACTTCCTGCTTCCTGCCCCTCCCCCTCATGAGATTTAAATCAATTTCATCTTCAGTCTGATTCTGAGCTCAGGTGTCGGTTAAAAAAAGAGACCACGTGTTTCTGAGGAAGACTTTGGCTTGTTTTAGAGCACTGGCTTCTCCTCCTGCTCCTCCTGGAGCTTTTCTCACCCTCTAAGACTTTAATTGAATTATCCCTGACTCTCTCAGTCTCCTCCTCCTGACTCTGACATAACTCCACAGCTGAAGGTCTGAAGCTGCAGAGATGTTTCACACCAACAAGAACCTCCAGCCCCAAGATCCCGACCATCTACACTGTGGATCAGACTGAGCTTTACTGATCCACAAACAGTAAGGATATAAAGACAGCATATAAAAATAATAATTATTATTATTAATACTGCTGTGTTTTAGCCTGCCCTCTGATATGACAAATTAGACTTTGTTCAGTTAGTCCTGCTTTAAAACAACAGTTTGTAAAATCTGACTTTTCATCCGGGGATTTTTGATATATTAACTGATTCTGTGTTTTCCAAATACTACACACTCCTGATCATAATTTTAACACCAGTTGAAAAATTTCAAAAATTTATATTTTGCACAGTTGGATCTTAAGAAGGTTCTGAGTCCAGCTTCAAAATGCAAAAAGAAGAAATGGGGGTGAGACAAAAAAAAAAATGAGTAAGCAATTTATTACAAACAACCATTAAACTGAAATAGGCTGTTCATCAGCTGATCAGAAGTTTAAGACCACAGCCTTTAAAAGCTAAAATCTTCACAAAATGTGGATTCAGTGTCATTTTCTGTCAGGTTTTCACACTGTCATGACCTCCTGATGGCAAAGGCAGAAAAGCTTTCCCTCTGTGAGCTGCATAAGCCTCTCACAGCCATCGCTGCTGAGGTTAGATGCAGTAAGACATTTTAAGCTTCTTCAAAGATTCTGAGGGTTATGGAACAAAAAAGTCAAGTGGTAGACCAAAAGCATTTCACTGGTCCTGAGCCGGAGGATCCGATTGGCTGTCTGTCAAGACACGGGACGATCCTCGGCCTAAATGAAGGTTGTTACTGGTGCCAACTGCAGTCCAATAACCATCAGACGACATCTGCCAGAGAAGGTTTAAGAACAACAAATGTCTCCAAAAAAAATATAAATTCTTGCAATTTTCAACTGGCCTAAAATTTTTGATCAGAAGTGTAAATATATATGATGGTTTTGTGTTTGAGGATGAAGCCCTACAGTGTGACTGACATGCCGTTGGCCTCGGACCTCAGAGAACAAAACACATCAGACTCCTGAAACCTGGAACACCTGTCAGTCTGGACATGTGATGGTGGGTGAGTGACTGATTTTACTGGTCATGTGACCTGGTTATCACGTGACCTCGGGCTTGTGAACCTGAACCCCCCTCCCCAGGACTACAGCCTCCAATCATGGAGGGCAGAGAAGCTGAGAGCGCCCCCTGTGGTCATAAAGGACACAAACAGACACCTTGGTGGACGTTTCTGTAGAATCATAGTTTTTAATATTCATCTTCATCATTCACCTTCACCTTCATCATCGGTAACTACTGACACTCAACATTATGACATCATCATCATCATCATACAGAAACAATCATCTTCATCATCTTCATCATCAGGTACATTCTGTTTCAGAGGGTATAGATTCTTTTGTGTTCATACTTTAATAATATATTAATATCATCCATGATCAATCTTTTAAATCATTTACAGAAGAATAAATTCAACAGACTGAAGATCTGAGTATTTACATCAATGAGATGGGGGGAGCGCTGTGTGTGTGTATGTGTGTGTGTGTGTGTGTGTGTGTGTGTGAAGCAGCTCAATTCAGCCAATCAGGATCTTTACAGCCTCATGGAGCAGACTTCCTCCTGAACCTCCGTTTGTCTCCTTCTCAGGTTATAACAACTCTCAACGTCACCATGACGACCAATTAAATTTCCAGCTGTGACCTTTGGTCCCAACAGAGTCGACCTTTGACTTCACCTCCACCTTTACCAAACACTGCAGTGCAGCTGGATCCCTGTGATTCAACCAGACTGATCCATCTGTCAAAGCTCCAGTCCACCCCGGCTGAGAGGCCCAATCAGAGTCCTTTAAGAACCTCCCTTAAGCGCAGCACCTCCTCCTACTGACCCAGGTCTCTGTCAAGTCTCCGTCAGGTCTCCGTCAGGTCTCCGTCAGGTCTCCCTCATGTCTCCGTCAGGTCTCCCTCAGGTCTCCCTCAGGTCTCTGTCAGGTCTCAGTCAGGTCTCAGTCAGGTCTCCCTCAGGTCTCAGTCAGGACTCTGTCAGGTCTCCTTCAGGTCCCCCTCAGGTCTCTGTCAGGTCTCTGTCAGGTCTCAGTCAGGTCTCTGTCAGGTCTCAGTCAGGTCTCTGTCAGGTCTCAGTCAGGTCTCCCTAAGGTCTCAGTCAGGTCTCTGTCAGGTCTCTGTCAGGTCTCCGTCAGGTCTCCCTCATGTCTCAGTCATGTCTCTGTCAGGTCTCTGTCAGGTCTCAGTCAGGTCTCTGTCAGGTCTCCCTCAGGTCTCAGTCAGGTCTCCGTCAGGTCTCCCTCAGGTCTCTGTCAGGTCTCCCTCAGGTCTCCGTCAGGTCTCTGTCAGGTCTCCTTCAGGTCTCAGTCAGGTCTCCCTCATGTCTCTGTCAGGTCTCCCTCAGGTCTCCGTCAGGTCTCCCTCATGTCTCTGTCAGGTCTCTGTCAGGTCTCTGTCAGGCCTCTGTCAGGTCTCCCTCATGTCTCAGTCAGGTCTCCCTCAGGTCTCCGTCAGGTCTCTGTCAGGTCTCCTTCAGGTCTCAGTCAGGTCTCCCTCATGTCTCTGTCAGGTCTCAGTCAGGTCTCCGTCAGGTCTCCCTCAGGTCTCAGTCAGGTCTCAGTCAGGTCTCCCTAAGGTCTCAGTCAGGTCTCTGTCAGGTCTCTGTCAGGTCTCCGTCAGGTCTCCCTCATGTCTCAGTCATGTCTCTGTCAGGTCTCTGTCAGGTCTCAGTCAGGTCTCTGTCAGGTCTCCCTCAGGTCTCAGTCAGGTCTCCGTCAGGTCTCCCTCAGGTCTCTGTCAGGTCTCCCTCAGGTCTCCGTCAGGTCTCTGTCAGGTCTCCTTCAGGTCTCAGTCAGGTCTCTGTCAGGTCTCCCTCAGGTCTCTGTCAGGTCTCCCTCAGGTCTCTGTCAGGTCTCTGTCAGGTCTCTGTCAGGTCTCTGTCAGGTCTCTGTCAGGCCTCTGTCAGGTCTCCCTCATGTCTCAGTCAGGTCTCCCTCAGGTCTCCGTCAGGTCTCTGTCAGGTCTCCTTCAGGTCTCCGTCAGGTCTCCCTCAGGTCTCCTGTCAGGTCTCTGTCAGGTCTCCTTCAGGTCTCCGTCAGGTCTCCGTCAGGTCTCTGTCAGGTCTCTGTCAGGCCTCTGTCAGGTCTCCCTCATGTCTCAGTCAGGTCTCCCTCAGGTCTCCGTCAGGTCTCTGTCAGGTCTCCTTCAGGTCTCAGTCAGGTCTCTGTCAGGTTTCCCTCAGGTCTCTGTCAGGTCTCCCTCAGGTCTCTTGTAGGTAAACTGGGTCACAGCAGCAGAGTCTGAGAGAACAAACGAACAGGAGGACACTCGTCATCATCCTTTCGTTACAGCAGAGCGATTAGCGCTAACGAGTGCACAGACTGAACAACGTGGATCTTCTGACCCCTGAGAGTTAAAACACACCTGAACACACTGTCTGCAACCAGGAGTTGCAGACCAGGAAGTCCTTCAAAGACCAAACTAAGAAAGAAAGAGTGGAGGAAGGACGGACTTCCTTCAGGGATCAGATCATAAAACCCTAAAATGTTCTGGAGCGTCAGGGTGAATATTTTCAGCTCAGACGAAGAACGTGATTAATTTTAATAAACATAATTATTATGACAGAACCACATCCATCAACAGCAGATAAAGATGATGAGTGCTGAGAACTTATCGGGGGGGGGGGGGGGGGGGGGGGGGGCTCACTCGGCTGTGGTGGACCTCCTCCTGGAGCCGTGAATGGACCGGAGGAACATTTGAGCCGGTGGCAGACCAAGACCACAGCGGTGCTTCAGGAAACTTCAGAGTGGACGGTTACTATTCCTGATGTGGTCATGTGACTGTGGTCATGTGACCGTGGTCATGTGACTCTGCTCAGGGACAGACAGGTGAGGGATTATGGAGGTCTAACAGTCTGCCTCCTCTGTAGACCACCTTCATGTCATGAAGCCTGATCAGATCCATGTTCAGGAGATCCAGATTATGGGTAGAATATTAGTAAGCCCTGACATGTAAACACACTCAAACAGAAAAACCTCTTAAAGATGCCATGATCGCCCTGCAGGCGTGTTCAGCTGCTTTGTGCGTGTTTGTGTGTGCCTGTTGGCGTGTGCGTGTTGGGGTGTTGGCGTTGCGATGTGTCCTGTACATGCGGGCAGCAGGGCTCTCTCTAAGGCTGTGAACAGGGGAAGCGCTTCATATGTTGGTCTCTCAGGGGCCCCTGAGGCCCCACATTAACATCTGCTTCGGGCCCTCAGGTGTCAAACTGACCGCATCATCAACTCACAGCTGTGACGCCCAGTCTGACCGTTCCGTCCCGTCTCTTTTGGGTAAAAGCCTCTCAGGCGGCGTGTGGTTTGTTTACCTCCACCTGGCTGCATCAGCGTATCCCAGCATGCTTTGTGCAGCAAAGCTGAGGGCAGTGCAGGTGAATGGGGGTGTATGAGCAGATGCTGAGAGGCCAGCAGCTCCTCTTTAGCAGCTTTTCTCTTTTATTTGTTATAACATGATCACTTTAAGTGAACACCAGGAGCAGCTGGTCAGCCTGATCCACCACCATGCCTCCTCACACCGCAGGACAATCGACTGATGGTCGGGCTGAAGGCAGACTCCAGATCTGGTTCTGGTTTGGTTGAAATAAAAAACTAAATTCATGAACATGAGCTCTGATTACTGAGCCAGGCCAAAAGATCGGATCTCTAAGCAGTGCTCGACTGCCCATCATGATGAGCGAGGACAGATGTAAACAAACCACCCTGAGCTTCTGCAGACCGCACCGATGCTCCTCAGTGCTCAGTGAGTTTACACCACCCAACCAATTAGGATGGAAACCTCCCAGACCACCTCCACCTGTAACTGAGGTCCATCCACCTCAAGCATCCAGGACTTTCAGATGTCACTGTGAGGTCTACATGGGTCAGTGCCTTCACTGTGCAGAACGATCAGGACCACGCTGACAGAGATCATGTTCTTCGTCTCACTGAGTCGATTTAGCACCAAGCTGGTTAGCTTCACATGTTCCCGTTTCTCCCCATGTTCCCCTCTGCATGATCTTCACACTAATCTCTGCTCTCATGCCAGGAGAGCCACTTTGGTCTTCTAGATTCAACCCTACCTCAGAATGAATCCACTGCTGAAATGTTGACATGCTAACTGTCCCTGCAGCTTAGCTTGTGGGTGTGAGCAGATGGTGGAAATGAGTGAAGAAGCAGTCTTAAGGAGAACCCTGGCTGCAGAGAACGGGGCCAAATAAAGACAACAAGACCAAATCATAGGAGTGCAGCGGTCGCACATCTCAGCTCTTTGTCACCAAGCAGAAGACAACCTCTTGGTGATGTCGGGTTTCCTGCTGAAGCATCTCGATGAATTTGTGAGGAGCTTTGAGCTCAGTCTGTCCCAGAGAAGGAGTTCTCAGTTTGTTGTTCAGGCAGATGTGAGGTGGCCCGCTGTGACCCGAGGAGCGCAGCAGAGTCAGAGGCCGGACTGGAGACCTTTACATACTGAGTCTGATGTGTCATCCATCACTCATAAAAAATATGATGCCCTCTGAGATGAACAACGTTCATTTCTGTTTAGGGGAAATTTATAGAGCAAATTTAGAGTGGATTCTGTGGTTCTTTCATTCCTTAAAGAAGAAAGCAGCTGATCCATCTGCTCCTGACAGGGCCAGCCATGTGTTTGGGTTTTAATTCATCAGTTTGAAATGGATTTAAGTTATTTGATAAATAGCGCGTGTCAGATGGAGAAAGCAACACTTCAGTTCCGTCTTCCCAAAAACAAACGTGTCTGGTGTCCGAAGAGCATCCTCAGCCATCTGGTGACTGGTGGTGGTCTTGTTGCAACTTTTGTCTCAAACTGTCTTCAGATCCTCCCACAAACAGACACTGAGGACAAACATCTACCACACACTGTCCTGGCGTCCTAGAGCCCCTAACTCTCCATCACTGCCTCCTTCAGACCAAAATGGGAGGGCCGCTGTTGCTTCAAGGACAGCCTCTAGTGGACAATAAAGGAACTACAGCTGCAGCTTCTTACTTTGGCACCTCTGCCGAGTGAGACACCAAGAGCATGCTGGGAGGACTTCATCTCAGGCGGGACTGAGAGGCCCTGCTCACTGAAGGGACGTCCAGCTTATTTTCAGCCTTTGCATAAATAAAGTTAAACAGGTGGAAGTTGCTCATTGGAAAAAAGGTGACGAATCAAAGTTGCTCTAAAGACCTCTGACTGACTTTAGGAGTCAGCCTGCAGGCCTCAGGAGGGCAGATTTATTTTGGACCTGAAGCCGTTTTAGAGGGATGGTCAGACTCAGGGTGCAAAGGCCTAAAGTCATCGGTATGAGCTGCTTTTTTTTCATTTCAACGCCTCTCTGTTGATCTCCGCCTCCGTGCGGCTCGGTGTACAGCGGGGCGGGACACAGAAGGGTCATGGCTTCATGCTGGGACTGAAAGGATAAACTGTTGAAGTCCTGGTTTTGACCCTGACCAGGATCCGTGGGGCTGAGGACAAAGTGTCCGGTGTGTCTGCAGCCTCGTTGCTGACGGTCAGCTGACGCGCCCCACTGACGTCTCCGGGTGAGTCGGGCTGTTGGGCGAGGGTTACAGCGTCCTGTGGGTCTGAAGCTCTCTGTCCCACAGGCTCTGGACGTCAGTGAAATCATCTCCAGGTTAAAGAAAACAGCAGGAATCAGCAGCAGGAGTGCAAAGCCAGCGTCATTATTTTAGAGGTGTCCGAGTTTGTCTGAGGTCCTGGATGGATCTGATCGTCTCAGATTCTCGATCGTCAGCTCTCTGTGTGATAAATAAAGAAAAGCAGACGGCCATGGAGGCAGGAGACGGGCTCATATCAACGACCTCCAGGTTTACCGGGCCAGAGTCAGGGCAGCGAGCCGGGGAGTGGCTGAAGTCGCCCCTGGTTACCTAGAGGAGGGGCTACTGCACTCGGAGGCGGGGCAACAGAACTGATGGGCGATGTCGTCATCTTCCTCCTCTCTGAGAGACAGACAGACAGACGGACGAGAGGGGCGAAGACGGACAGGAAGAAGAAGATGAGGAAGAGAAGAGAGATGGACAGAGGGAGGAAGATTAGAGATGGTAGAAAAAATAAATAAAGAAGAAGGAGGAAAGATGAGGAAAAGTGAAACAGAAGAGGAAGAGCAGGAAAGGAGAAAGAAAAGAGAAGAAGAAGACAGAGATGAGGAGGTGAGAAGATGGAGCGAGGAAAGAACAGGTGTTTGGAAGAAAGATAGACAGCAGGAGAGGAGATGAAGAGGAAGGAGATAAACAGAAAGAAAAAGACATAAAGAATAGGAGAGAAGGGAGAGATGAATGGAGGAAAGGAGATAAAAACAGGAGGAAAACAAAGAAGGAATGAAGAAGAAACAAAGAGAAGAAAGAGACAATCAGGGATTAAAAGGTAAGAGGATAGAAAAAAGGAAATTAGAGATGTTAAGAGAAGAAGAAAGAGCGGAAGAGGACAAGATGGATGAAGGGAAGAGGATGAATGGATGTGGAGGAGGACAAGCATTGACAAAGAAGAAGAAATAGAGGAGAAAGAGATGTGCAGAAGAAAGAGAGAAGGTTAAAGAGAAGAGCAGAAAAAAAGACCAACAGATGTACGAAAGAAGACAGGGAAAGACAGAAATGGAGATGATGAACAGATGATGGAAGAAGAAGAAGAAGAAAGAGAAGAGGAGGAGATGGATGAGAAAGAGGACAGAAGAGGAAGCAGAAAGTCAAACAGTGAGAGCCAACAGTTTACAGCTGCAGTGCTAAAGATGGCCACCAGAGGTCAGTATTTGCAAATGTGTGACTGCGGCAGTGACCTTCTGAGCATGTGCAGCTGCGGCGGAGCAGCGTCTCCTTGTGAAACACTGAGAGGATATTTCTACAGGGTAGGAGACAGAGGGAAGAAGGGAGGAAGCAAGGGTGCAAGGATGGAAGGATGGAAGGAGCTGAGGTGCCTGTTAGTGTGTCTGCGATGTCCTCTGCAGCTTTAGTAAGTAGATCTCATCCATGAGTCAGAGATCACCTGACAGGTTCATGTTCTTCACCTGATGAAATAACTCCATGACCACCAGCCTGTGTCTCAGTAACATAACCCTGCAAGACCCCCCCACCCCCAACACACACACGCACACACACACACACGCTGTGACAACAACCAGACCACCTCAGCTTACTTTTTAAAGATTTTAAAGGTAGGAGCCAAACAAACTCAGCTTCTACTTAAACAAAGCTGATTACGTTCACAAACTCAAAACAGAGGTCACAGAACCTGCCGTCTACTGTGACAGCTCAGGGTGATGTGATAGTCTGTGTCTTCTTATAAATACCTCGGCTTAGTGATCCATGATTCTGTCTTTTAAGCTTCATGTTGAGCAGCTTGTAATGAAGCTAAGGCTGCGGCTGGGCTTTTACTTCAGAAATAAGTCTTGTTTTTCCTTTGCTGAAAAAAAAGGGTCTTGTTTCTGCTGCTATCATGCCTCTGATTGACCATGGTGATGTTTTATACCTGCGTGCATCTTCTCAATGTCTTAAATCTTTGGATACTGTTTATCATGGAGCTCTAAGGTTCATAACTAATCTTAAGGCTCTAACTCATCATTGTACTCTGTATGAGAGAGTCTGGTGGGCCTCTCCGACCCTCCGTAGACTGAATCATTGGCACATCCTGATTTATGAGGCTATACTCGGCCTGCTTCGGTCATACTTAAACAACTATATTCACGTGAGAAGTTCTGGCAGCCATGGCCTTCGATCTGTGACTCTGTCAAAAAAATCTACTTTTGCTCTCTGTCCCTAAAGTTTGTCTTGAAATGGATAAAAGAAGTTTTAGCCCTCCTGCTTCTGCAGACTGGAATCTGCTACAAGAAAAACTGAGTCTTGGAGAGCTGGTCTCTTTAAATCTTTTTAAGTGCACGGTAAAGGCATTGGAGGAAGAAGCAGGCTGTAGATGCTCTGACTGATGAACTTGCTGCTCTGTGACTCTGACTTGATTGGTTCACATGTCTGTAATTGTTTTTTGTCTGTAACTTTGTAAATGTGCTGCTGCCTGTCTTGGCCAGGACACTCTTGCAAATGAGAGTTTTAATCTCAATGAGGCTCTTCTGGTTAAATAAAGTTCATATAGAAAGGTTTTTTTTTTACTTCATGAAGAAAATAAACCAAAAAAGGCAGAAAACTATTTTTTTCTTTTAATCTGATGAAAGCGCTGCATCTCCAGTGATCTGAGTTTTTAGAGTTACGGTTTATTTCAGGCTGTAATCGTGTTGACGGGTCACTGTATTTTGTACACAGGAGGCTCGACCACATTGGCACCTTTCCTCTGTATTTCAAAATGTGCCTGTGGAAATGCTCGGCCCTACATTCATAATATCTGCATCAATTTTCAGTATTTCAGCTACTGTGTCTGTTTACGGTCGTGAAATCATGAGGAAGGGTTCACCACGGAGTCAGGGAGCAAACGAGGAGCAGAGGGAGTCCCAGAAAAAAATCTGTCCTTAAATTTAAACAAAATCAACGCAATTCGAGCTGATCTGGACTCAAACATTTCTGTAAACTGTCAACACTCTCTCTGCTGCAGGTCTTCATTTCTTCATGTTTGACTGAGTTTATTTTTATTTGACTGAGCAAATGTGTTTGGATCAATTCAAGATTCTGAGTGTCCACTGCGAGGGAGAAATACGCTTCAGCATGAACCCACACAGGAGCACTCGGAGGATGAATCACTGCAGGAGCTTCAAAAATAAGCTGAAGATAAAGTCCCTGTTTCTGTGTGAGAATAAGATCAGGCTCATCCTCAAGCCAGAGTTAACAAACCCTGTGGCGTGAGCTCCAAGATCTGCAGGTGTGTCTGCATCTCCATCAGTTAAAGCTTCATCATGAAGGACTTCTCCTGGATATGTACTCACCTGTTTGAATCGTGCCTGTCACTTTAATAAAGTCCAAAAGTTCCCTTTTCACAGGGGAGCAGGAAGTAAAGTTCTTCAACATCCACGTCACGTTCACAGTTTTTTAACACTGACATGTTTGTTTTAAAGTGAAGGATCTGAGGGTGAAGGAGGTCAGGTAAGCTCCGCCCCCTCTCAGCGGACTGTTCGTCATGTGATGGATCCGCTGAGTGTTTCTGGTACAGCCTGTAAGAATCAGCCCCCTCTGCTGTGACTCATCTCAGCCCTCAAGGTCGGATCGTCTCCACATGTTCATCTGATCCAGACCAGAGGATCTGACCTGATGTCAGTCTTTATCGATCTATCATGGTGACGGTGTTCCCGTAGATCTGACCTGATGTCAGTCTCTACCATAATGCAGTGACTTAAACTGATAACTATTATAAATCTGAGGGATGAATTCAATGTAAATAAATATTTTAGCAGTAATGCGATAAGCACAATAATAATGTAATATATTTGCAGTGATATTATGATAAACATATTTCAAACTCTGCTGTGAAAAACACATGATAATAAACTGGATGTTTTCCTCATCTCTGTCACAGACTCATGTTGACTGTGCTGATGATCCTCTCCATGTGTGGCAGACCGTGCTGACAGGCGTGTTACACATGCCTTAAACACGCCTTAAACACGCCTAAAACACTCTCATGCCCCCCTCAGATATGAGGTTTTGAGGGCGTCCTCCATGATCAGGGTCTGAACTAATTAAAACATCAGACTCAGACCTTTTCAGACCAAAACAAGGAGAAGCATGCTCTTCTCTCTGCTTGGCTACAAACTTTGTTTCTGATTTACAGCTGAATATTTAATATATGTCTTTACCATAAATCACCCCTGACCCTTGGCCAATAATCATTTACTTCATTTTACTTCTCCAGCTCGCAGGCCTCCTCTCTTCCATCTACAGTTCCTGAATGTTTACTCAACATCCTGCAGTAAAAATTGCCTAAATTTGTTCAAACCATGGACCAGAGAAATACTGAAAACTGAACAAACAGGAACAATGCCTCCTGATTTTAAAGGATTAATATTTCTACAGACAAACGTGTTTGGATTTGAGGTCATAAGGAACCTTCAATCTTCATCCTGTAGAATGTTGAGCAGCCTCAGTCTTCTTCTCCATTAATATGATAAAATATATAAAATATATATTTTTTGATGAAATATAAAACTAAATTTCCAAGAAAATTAAACTGAAATGCTGACTTTAAAGCTTATTTTGGTGCTGAGGGGCTCTGTTTCTAACCCTCACAGTGACATGGATATACACACATATATATATATATATATATATATACATACATACATACATACATATATATATATATATTTATAAATACATATATATTCATTTGTGTTCAACAACCTTTTCTTTGATTTTTCATTTTAAAGTTGAATCGTCTGTTTTTTTCTCCATCAGCAGCTCTTACTGTGACTAAACGCCCTGCAGGCGACATTTCCCTAAACGGATGAATTATCGGCACAAATGCAGTCATGAAAACATGAATACTCTTTTATTAAGCCTGTGACAAACCTCGGCTCCTTCGTGTCATTATTCAGTCAGTGTGAGGATGAGGAGGGTGTGGAGGGATGAAGGTGTGAGATACAGAGGAGGTTGGCCATGATGTTTCATGAGGAGAAGGTGGAGGAGATGGAGCGAATGGGGGGGGGTGGGGGTGGGGGGGTGGTTATGAATATCAGAGGCTCTTACATCACTGTGGGGGGGGGGGGGGGGGGGGGGGGGGGGGGGGCGAGTAGGTGAGGCCTTCTGAGGACCAAAATACATTCAGAGCAGATCCAGAGTTCCTCAGCAGCTCTCAGGACTGTTGGTTCACCACCCCAGAAAGGGTGAGGTCAGAGGTCGATCGAGGGTCTGAGCTTCAAGTTGGACCTCTCAGAGCTCTGATCTCAAGTGCGATCACTGATGAATGTTTGATAAAAACCTTCTCATGATCATTACACCTCAGACTCTGGCCGGCTGCATCCTGGATAACTGTGGCATGATCAGCCTCCCGTGGCTGAGGGGGCGTGGCCTGATTGGAGGCTTGATTCACAATATTGATTTGCTGCGTTCTATGGGTGTTACGTCACATCCCAGCAAGACACGTTCCAGTTTCGAGCTGGTAAAGTCTGGGTAGCTGAAAGAGTGGGAGAGGGTGGACTATCCCAGTTCCAAGGTCAACTGGAACGCACCATTTGTTCAGGGTCCTGTTTACACGACAATGATCCACTGACAATGAGTTCAACTATTTATTTATTTATTCATTTATTTGTTTGAAAAAGTTTCACACTCAGATGATGTTTTGATGACAGGCACCGTGCATGTTGATCCACTGCTGAAGTGCATGTGCGCAAGTTTAGAGGAGAGTGTGATAAGGTGGTGACAGGATCACGATCCAGGGGCATCAAGGGATATCTCTGAATATTTTAGAACATGTCCTGCTGCTCTAAACGGGGTGATGGTGTCTCCACAACAGGGTCTGCAGGAACAACTCAGCTTCTAATCTGCGAGATTAATACATCAAGGTCACTGTTTTATGACCTTTCTGTCCGGCTCTGTGACAGAGGTCAGAACAGTGACTGTAACAGAGGGTGGAGGCCATGTGACTGAATGTCTGCTGCCATCTAGCGACCAGAGGCTGAATTACAATACAAACCAAGTGTCCCAAACTTTATTTAATTATAGAATTACCAAATATCCTGATAAATTGGTGTATCCATGTTTTCCACTTCCCTGTGGGGGTCGTCTCTGTCCTCAGAGCGTTTGTTTGTCTACACGGTGATGAAAACGGCAGTCTGCTGTCTGAAAGCTGTTTCAGTCTTTATATCTCCAGGCTACTAAAACTCTGTCATGCACACAGAGCCTTTAAATCCTCAAGTGGGAAGAGTCAAAATAATCGTTTAACTGTCTGAGAACAATTGGAGGAGTCACCTACAGGCGTTTGGTGCTTTTACAGCTCACAAACAGGACCGCAAACATTACTGAGCCTCCAGCCGAGCGGGACAGTGGATTATAATGAATGAGCTGATTTTGTGAACAATCATGGTTTTAATGTTATCGTCCTGATTTTCACCTGCCAGGCCTCTGCAGTCTATAGGTGAGCAGCATGCGACTGTGAACTGGAGCTGACTTTGGATTCGCCTTTCTGTTCACGACAGGAGAAACAAGATCTGATGAAGGAGTGACGTTCAAAACCTCACATCCAGTGATGCTGACCTGGTGCATTAACGTTAGCTTTATTCTAGCTTTATTTTAGCTTTATGTTAGCTTTATGTTAGCTTCCTGTTAGCCTTCTGTTAGCTCTCATCTGCGCTGCAGTGAGCTCTAACAGACTGCTGAGTGAACACATTTCAGGGTCATCCAGACATCATCTCTACATTGATCATCACTGACATCTGGAGGACTCTGGTGGTCTGGTCTGTGGGCTTTGGGCCTACAGGATATGAAACTCTGGTCACAAACATATTAAAACTAAGATGTCTCTCAGTGAATTGTGTTTCTGGTGTGAAATCTTACATTAACCGGCTTTAGGTTTAAAAATTCTGAATGTATTTGAGCAGAAAGCGTCCGGAGTGTGAAGGCCTAGAACATTCTAATATTCAGGTGTCGATATGTGGCAGAGACATTGACACAGTTCAGACCGTGAGCTTCAGGTTGCCTGCAGGTTCTTGTGGATTTATGTCTCTCTAAAGCCCTCGTTGTTTAAGAGGAGGTTTCTCTCTGACTCCAGGGACTTTGTGAGCTCTGTCCAGATGATTCTGTTACCAGAGGCAGCCTGACCTGGAGTACGATCAGGGAGGGTGTAATCGAGGGCACACTTTCCTAACAGATAATGACTGAGAGGAGGTCTTCAATCACATCCTCTGTGACAGTTTTAATCATAAGTGTTGAAAAAAAGGTTGTCAAACTCCTGCAGACTGTCCAGGTTACTCAAACATTAAAATAAAAAGGCGTTACTGTTCTGACACATGATTTGCTGAGCTCTGATTGGTCCACAGGTGGATCAGACGGTGAGCAGAGAGCCTATAGTGAGCAAACACACTGGAGATATCAGGGGTTCCTCAGTTTTAAGGTTACATCAGGATCCAGCATTTGGCCTGTAACTGTCCAGATTTTTTTACGGCCCGAATCTGCACAAGAACAGGCGGAGTTGCAGAGAAACTAGCAGCTCATTGATGCCAGTGTTCTTGTGCAGGATATGAATTTCTGTCCAGAGTATTTCTGTCTGGAATATTTCTGTCCAGAGTATTTGGGAGCCTAAAAAACAAACAAACTGGGGTCCTTCAATGTGCAGCAGCATCAGTTGCACAAACCCTCCAATGTTTTGGACCTCTTTAGAGGAACAACCTTTTCTAGCCTGCTTGACTAAAAGCTGTCAAGCTGTGTTCTTGTGCAAACGGGGCCTGGTGTGGGAGTTTGTCTCCAGCTTCTTGTTCACTGGTAACGCTGATTGTCCTTCATCAGGTGAAGATGAGTGTCCTCACTGCAGACGTGGTGCAGGGCTGGATTTGGTTTGGCTTTCACTGGGGCCACATCAGGATTTAAATTTTAACATCATGACAACTTAAATCTGCTCTGAATGTTTTTGGCCCTTGCCGCTTGTGGGCATGGTCTTGGAGGGCGGGGTCCTACCCTGGGTCAGTGTGGTGGGTGAAGGCAGTGTGTGTGTGGGGGGGGCAGTCAGAGGGTGAGGCTGGGTGAGGTTAAGGAGGGGGTCTCCGGCCCTTACCTTGCCTGCTCGTGGTGCTTGGCGGGGGGCAAGGCGCAGGGAGGCTTGGGCAGGCGGAGGCGCGCGGGGCAGCAGTACTGATGGAAGGTGGCGTGGCTGTTAGGAGGTAGGCTGGAGGAGTAGAGAGAGGAGGAGGACGAGGAGGTGGAGGAAGGAGTGGTGATGCTGGGAGGGTTGTTGGAGGTACGACAAGAGGGGGTGGTAGTAGAACAGGTGGAATAAGACCTGACAGAGAGAGGGAGAGAGAGAGAGAGAGAGAGAGAGAGAGAGAGAGAGAGAGAGAGAGAGAGCGGGGGAGAGGGAGAATAAGAAAAAAAGAGAGAAAAATAAAGTCAAGAGAGGAACAGAGAAAGATAGACAACAACAACAACAAACAGACACGCACACAGAAACAACACCATTAGCACGTTCAGCATTAGCACTGTTAGCAGCTTAGCACACTGTTTTAATAGCAGCATGTAGCATACAGCTAATGTTAGAACAAAAAGCACACTTAAGTCCTTTAGCATTTGCATTAGCATTAGCACACATTAAAAACAGCAGCATGGCAATTAGCACAATTACACTGTAGATATATACACAAAGACACTGCCTGGGCCACTACAGAAGGGATAGAGCTGTATGGGTGCCATCTTGGAGAAGGGTCAACGTGGCATTGAGTCTCGACAGCAGGAGGTCTGTCCATGATTTTCACGTCATCAGTTTCTGAGAAGTACATTATTTTCAAGCTGTTATGATTTTGTCTACAGATTCGGCTCTACAGTTTTCAGATCTTCTTTCTTGCAGAACTAAGAAAAACGCATGGTGGTTCTGACCCCCATAAGAGCAGTCACACTGTGGGCAGGTGGGCAACTGGTCGCCCAGGGGCCTTATTTGGCCTCTTCTTTCATGTTCTCTGCACTGTCCTCCAGTGAAGATTGGAAGACACATCAGGGTCGTTGTGTTTGTGTTTAAAGCTGTCACGACACCTGTTCGTATTTCTGGCCTGCTCCACCTCTTCACCCCCAGCCGACCCCTGAGGTCCACGGGTCAGACTAAAACCTGTCCGAGTTTCCCCCGGTGAGGTCACAGGAACATGGCCGCCACGGGAGCGTGCCTGGGAATATGGTCCAATTGTGACCTCAGTAACCTCTGAATTATATAAAACTGATTTGGATTTTCTAAAGCAGTGGTGGGCAAATGGTGGCCTGGGGTCCTCTACTGCCTTTATGCGGGCCACAAATTCATGATATAAAAAAATCTTTGTACAGAGATGACCAAAATCTGCAACTTTAAAGTGTTTCTTTAAGACACTTTTATGCATTTTTTAAATGATGAATACAAATATCTACAAAATTTACTTTGATGGTGAACAAATGAAGCAGCTGAAACGAGAGTTACGAATGTAACTACGGTTCTATGAATCCTGAATGACCGCCAGAGGGCGGTGCTGAAAGCACTGAATGTTCCCTTCGTGCATGTGCAGTCCGAGTATGCATACCAACAATGTCACCTGTGACCCCTGGATGACCCGAGAAAGGTAATAAGTTCCGGTATCACCAGAGGTTCGTTTCCTACAGAATCTTCTCGCGTGACCACGAGGATTCTGAGTGACAGAAAGCTCTGGCGGTCATTCGGGATTCATAGAACTGTAGTTACATTCGTAACTCTTGTTCTATTTCATCCCTGCTGACCGCCAGAGGGCGGTGCTGAAAGCACTGAATGACTTATCCCAGCTTATTCACGAGTTATCCCGGATACCAACCTCAATGAGAAGCCTCTGAAGACTGAAGGACCACACCAAGTGGATGGGGAGTGGCGACATTCACATTATAGAATCTGGAAAATGTGCCAGGCGATGTCCAAGAGGCAGCAGCACATATTTCCTCCAGGGGGACTCCCTTCAGGGCAGCCCAAGATGTAGACACACTCCTGGTAGAGTGAGAGCGCACACCTGTTGGTAGGGGGCGGTCTGACGCCTGATAAGAGTGCCGAATGACATCCAAGATCCAGTGGGACAGGTGCTGCTTGGAGAGAGCAGAGCCCTTGCTTGGGCCTCCATAACAAACAAAAAGCTGTTCACACCTACAAATGCCTGCAGTAGCAGCAATATAACATCTCAGAGCCCTCACTGGGCACAAGAGTTCTGGTCTGTTTCCACCATCACCTGATGGAGGTTCATATCGTGCAAGCCTTATAGGCTGATTAAAATGTGAATCTGACAGCACTTTCGGAATAAAAGCAACGTTTGGCCATGTGACGCCCATACCATCAGGGTGCCACTTCAGGCATGATGGGCTGATAGACAATGTGTGCAGCTCACTGACACGTTTTGCCGAGGTAATGGCTAGCAAGAACGCAGTCTTACGCGATATCCACTGTGGCTCCGCTCTGTCCAGAGGCTCAAAGGGAGGCTGACACAAGCCATCCAACACTAAGTGTAGGTCCCATGCTGGGGCACGTGGAGCTCTAGGGGGCTGAAGCCTCAGAGCCCCCTTAAGAAATAAAGACACCAGGTTGTGGCTCCCCACTGTGCCATTGTCGACTCTGACATGTCGGGCTGATATTGCTGCCACATACACCTTCAGAGTGGATGGAGTTCGACCTTCATCCAAGAGTGACTGCAGAAACTCTAGAACCGTGGGAACTAGGCATAGCACTGGGTCCTCCCCGCGGTTGCCGCACCACTTTACAAACAATCTCCACCTATTGTCGTATTGTAGCCGAGTGGATGGCGCCCTGGCATTCAGAATGGTCCGCCTGACAGGTTCCACACAGCTGCTCAGCAGCGGATCGGACCTTTCAGGAGCCAAACATATAAGCGGAGGCAGTGAGGATTGGGATGCCAAACCTGACCGCTTTGTTGGGATAACAAATCTTTCCTGTTGGGGAGACACCACGGTTCGCTGCAACTGAGCTTGCGCAGTAGGGGGAACCATGTTCAAGCCGGCCAGAAGGGGGCCACCAGCAACAGCCTGTGGCCCTCCTGAAGGACTCTCTGAAGCGTTGGCCAAATCAGAGGAAGCGGTGGAAAGGCATAAAGGAGACCCTCTGGCCAAGGGTGCGCCAGCGCATCTTGGCCGAGAGGGCTGGTGGTTTCCCTCGGGGAAAACCAAAGGGGACAGTGGGTCGATTCCTCTGAGGCAAAGAGATCGACCCCCGCCCTGCCGAAAAGACCCCAAATTGTGTGCACCACCTCTGGGTGGGGGCGCCACTCCCCTGGTAGAGGATTCTGACAGGAGAGGGAGTCTGCGAGATGGTTTAGAGTCCCTGGTAGATACATGGCCCGCAGACTGGCTAGATGGGGGGCAGCCCACCTGAGAAGGCGCTGAGACACCTCTGGGAGCCGTGCTGACTTGGTGCCTCCCTGGTGGTTTATGTGGAAAACAGTCGAGGTGTTGTCTGACCGTACCAGCACATGCCGTCCCCTGAGGTGTGATAAAAAATGCTGGAGAGCCAGGTGCACTGCACGGAGTTCCAGCACATTGATGTGATCGGTGCCGTCTTGCACAGACCACAGTCCCCGAACTGTCCTGTGTTGCCAGAAAGCCCCCCACCCTAGGAGGCTGGCATCTGTAGTGACAGTTTCGTGGCGGGCTGGGGCCACACCCAATGGAACGCCTCTTGACAGGAAGGCCTTGTCTCTCCAGGGGGCCAAGGCAAGGAGACACTGCCGTGACACTCTTAGTTTCCGGTGTCGATGCCACTTGGCGTCCAAATGGAAGCGGTTCAGCCACCTCTGCAGGGGGCGCAACGACAGCAGACCCAGCGGGACCACAGCCGTCATGGATGTCAGTTTGCCCAAAAGCCGCAGGAAAGTGACATATGGCAATAGTCTGCTCCCCTGGAAGAGTGTGAGGAGACGAAGAACATTGTCCATCCGGTGAGAGGATGGCTGAGCCCTCATGGCTGAGGTGTCCAAGGTCAACCCAATAAAGGTCGTCCTTTGGGAGGGGTTCAGACAAGACTTCTGGAAATTGACCCTGAGGCCCAATTGGGCCACATGGACAAGGAGCCTGGTGGTATCCTGGGCCACCTGGGCTTGTGATGGTGCACAGAGTAGCCAGTCGTCTAGATACGGCAACACTTTCATGCCGCTTGACTGTAGGGGTGCAAGAGCCGCTTTCACGCACCGAGAGAAGACCCTCGGGGAGAGGGAGAGCCCGAAAGGGAGAACTCGGAACTGCCAGTAGTGGCCTTTGTAAGCAAAACGAAGAAACCGCCTGTGTTGAGGTGCTATGGGAATGTGGAAGTTGGCATCTGCCAGATCGACAGACGTGAACCATTCCCCCTGGGCGACAGTTCGTAGGACATCTGCCGTAGTCAGCATGTGGAATGGTAATACCTTCAAATACTGATTGAGTCCCCTCAGGTCCAGTATCGGGCGATATCCACCAGTCTTTTTTCGGCACAAGGAAATATATTGAATAGAAGTCTCTCGGGTGTGCTAGAGGATCTACAGCCTCGATTGCCTTCTTTGCCAGGAGGGCAGACAGCTCCTGGTCCAGGGCCAAGGCCTTTAACGGGTCGCTGGTGACAGTTGCTTTGACCCGGCTGGAGACAGGGGGCCGGCGTCGGAACTGGAGCTTGTACCCATGGGTCAAGGTCCGAAGCACCCAGGGGTCCGAAGCAATAGCAGCCCAGTAACTGAGCTGCTGGTGGGAAAAATAACCGACGACCGGCCCAGAGGCCTCAGTCTCTGGCCCCTAGGGGCCCTGGAGGGACGGTGGGAAGGACCCACAGAGGGGCCCCTTGGTCTACTCGGGGGTGCCATGCTCCTACTAAGGCCTGAAAGCTGCTGCCTGGTTTCACGAGACCTCACGGTTCTCTCCAGTGCGTCCACTGCAGCTGAACCGAAAAGCTCTCCTGGTTCCACAGGAACGCTTCGGAGTGTCCTCCTGGATGCCTCTGTCAGAGGGGACTGTGCCAGCCACACTTGGCGGCGTGTCTGAACCAGCAATGACATCATGCGCCCAAGCTCTCTAGACATGAGCGCAAAAGTATGTAAAGCTGCATCGCTAAAGCTCACGGCAGAAGGGTCTACGCTGTTATCCTGCAAAGTAGCAGAGAGCACGAACATAAGATGGGCTAAGGAGTTTCGGATACGCCCAGCCCGTGCACCAGCATTATAGATTCTTGTGAGAAGATCATCTGTTACTTGACATTGCGGTTGTGGGCATCTCACAGCTGGCCGGAGAGACTCCTCTGGGGACACAATGAGAGATGCTATGGCTGGCTCCACATCAGGCATCCGCTCCAGGCCGGCTCCAGCTGCATTATGCATGGCCGCCAGAGTCCGGCCATCCGCTGAAAGCCGGGAGAGAGCCCCAGTATCTCTCCAGCAAGCATGTAGTTCTCTCAGATAGTCCCCTGAAGGGGGAATAGAGAAAGCAGACGAGGGCCGCCTGCGTCGGAAGAAGGCACTCTCAGGAGCAGAGTGAGTCTGCTGTGGCACATCCAGGTGCAGACGTCCCAAAGCTGTGCGCATGATAGTCTGCATCGAGCTATCCATTGTCTCACTTGACGAGCTCCGAGCCGAGGATGGGGACCCCTGTTCTGAAATCATGGAGGCCTGGCCAACTTCATCATCCTGGAAGTGAGAGGCTGAAGCCGCCAGAGAAATAACATCGTCCTCTGGGGCAAGCACTGGCATAAGCGGGGTGGACGGCCCTGCCCCTTCTGTCGGTGTGGCAGGCTCACGTTCTTGCAGGAGGGACCTCATCTCAGCCAACTCTGCATATAATTGATCCACCTCTGAGGCAAGCCGCCGTTCAGCTTTGGCCTTCTTCTTGGAGGGGCCAGACGAAGTAGCAGACACACTGCGGCGCTTCGAGCGTCTTGGTTGGAAAGACGGCAGTTGTCCTTGGGGGGAGGGGTTATCCTCGCCAACAGGGGACACCTGCTCCAGTCTAGCGACCCTCAGGGCCTGAGGCATGTAGCTGCAGTTCATACATGGCTCATCAGATAAACCCTCCCTAAGGTGGTCAGGACCGAGGCACCTTGGGCAGAGGTCATGGCCATCGCCAGCTTAAAGGGGGGCACCACAGATGACACAACAGTGGGAGCCTTCCATTGTAAGCGGCTTAATAGCTCCCGACCGCAATAAGCTGAGGGAATGGGGCGCGGACGCCGCCTAAACAGCAGACGCAAGTCACACAGCACCAGTGGCTTATGTCAACACAGGGCTAATATGTGTTGATAGAACAATAAAAGTTGCAGGATCTGAAATCTAATATTTTTCCTTCTTTATATTATTGGTTTCCTGACATTGATATTACCTCTAAGGCAGCAGAGAAAGACAAATTAATGTCTTTATGACAGCTCACCTATGAAAGATGATACCACACTACATTAACCATCCAACCTATAGAAAGGGGGGAATCTCAATTTATCACGACTGTGAATGGAGTTCACGAAAGAATCAAAATATAAATGGACCTCCCTGGAGGGGATGCGAACCCGGGTCCCCCGTGTCACGGGCAAATGACTTATCCACCACACTGCAGATGCGTAGATACTTCTTATGTTATTATTGTTATAATTGTATTTATGTTTTAATAAACTGCAGAACCGTAAGCTGGGAGAGGGGACGCGAACACTGCCGTCACCAGCAAAGGCTGCGATATAGAATACAAAAGTCACAACCAGTATTAATAAGACAGGGGAAGAGGGCGCGAATGCCGTCTAACCCAGCTGAGGGGAATTGTACACAATGAGAGGCGAGAGACTCCGCAGCCCGGGTGCTAACGCTAGGCTAACCGGGCTAACAACAGAGCTAGCGAACGGAGAGAGAGCATGCGTCCGCCACCCTGCAGGGCTTAAAAGGCAGGACAGAGCACAAACAGTCAAAGAAAGGAAAGGGAACGGGACGAACCGCTGCTGTCACCATACAAACAAACTGAGGTATCCTAGTGATTCTCGGGGGAAGACAGCGCGAACGCTGTCTACACCGACAAAATCACAACTTAAACAAACTGGCATTAAACATGCTATTCACTTAATCAGTGATTAAACTGCTTCAATAACCTTACCTTATGTCGGGCGAGGTCCGAGAGCCTTTAGACCACACAGGCCTCAAACAAAGAGAGACGCCACAGTGGCGTTAAACAAACCTCCAAACAAAATAGAAGAAAAGGGACCGCCGTCGCAGCCTTTGGAGGGCGAGTCTTCACTGCTCCAACCAACACGGTCACAAGGCTCTCAGCGACAGTGTATGAATCCGTATCGGCAATTTCTTTTTTCTCAGTGTTGCTGTGACCAGCGGTATGCGAACGGCACGTGAGAAGAAAATAGGAAACGAACCTCTGGTGATACCGGAACTTATTACCTTTCTCGGGTCATCCAGGGGTCAAAGATGACATTGTTGGTATGCATACTCGGACTGCGCATGCACGAAGGGAACATTCAGTGCTTTCAGCACCGCCCTCTGGCGGTCAGCAGGGATGAAATAGAACCAGCTTTGATTCTGTTCTGCTCTTTCAATGAAGAAATGCTGATTGAATATATATTTATGTATATATATATATACACACACACACACACACACACACACCCGCACACATATATGTGTGTGTGTGTTTATATATGTTTTATATAACAGATGTACAGAACATATTTGTTCCTTTAGACTGTGAAATAAGGTTAACAGGGCCCTCTTGGTCACCTGCGCTGCTCTGGGGGACTCTAGCACACCTCCATTTATGCAGTGTTAATATTCAGGATAACGTTCTAGTTTGATTTAATTTTCTGTCTGATGTTAAGAATTACTAACTCTACAAAGACAAACAATTTGATATTACATCTAAAGTTTACTGGATCACAAACACATGTCTGACGACAACAGTGTTTATTTTTTACTGATTTATGATCACTTTCATCACGGACAGATCTCCTGCTGTCACTGACTTACATCCATCATGAGCCAAGCTTACCCTTCTCCAAGATGGCTGCCCATGTAGCCATATCGCCGAGGCCCAGAGCTGCTAATGTGTACATTACTGTCACACTCACAGTTTTTAGCTCTTACTTAGCATGTTAACATGTTAGCATTATGTTAGCACAGTATAAACAGCACCATCCAGCAGTTAGTATCAAATCTGATCAAATATTCAAATCAGCAAACAACATCAACAAACAACCACAACTGTTAGCTTAGCTCATGTTGGCACACACTCAGTCTCGGCCATTAGCACTAGCAGGTAGCATCACAGCGGTACATGTATAGTGTACAGTGAGTCAGGAGAGGGAGGATGACGCACAGATAAAGAGTTCACCGATTTATTTTTATCCAGAGGGATGGAGCCATACCAGTTAGCTAACCACCTGCTGGTTTATCCAGCTAACGTGTTAGCATGTTACTGAAGGTCTCATTACACCTGAACAGGAACATGTAGGAGCTCTGACTCTGTACGAAGAGTTTGACCTTCTTAAAGCTGTTCTTCTGACTGAGGACGGACTTGAGGAGAGGAGGAGTCACACCAGCGACTGAGGCAGAGCCTCCACATGAGGAGCCCTGGACCTGGTCTGCTGACCCCCGAGGGCCCGAGCTTTAAACCATGTTATCCCCATTGATTTAATGACTGATGACTATTTGTATAGCATCAACTCATATGTTCATATCTCAAGACACTGTGCAATAGAACAGGCAAACTCACAAGACAAACTCCTTTAAGCTATTCATGATGTCTGACAACTCAGAGCTCTTTAACTCCACGTCACAACTGCCTATTCACCCATTCACACCCTCACATTAATACCCATTCACCATCACATTCACCCTCACATTAACACCCATTTGTTCTCAAATTATTCCCATTCACCCTCACAATCACACCCATTGACCCTCACATTTACTCCCATCACCCTCGCATTAACACTCATTCCCCCACACATTCATCCTAACATTCAAACACATTCACACCGATTGACCCTCACATCTGCACCCATTCACCCTTACATTCATACCAATTTTCCCTAACATTCACCCTCACATCCACACTCTGATGTTTGGCCTTGAGTTAGCCGTCCATCACTCTGGTATCAACACTCATTATTTTCTTTGATCAGACTGAACTTTACAATTCTGGTCTTTTTTCACCTTGAGAGGCAAAAAAAAAACACTTGTGCCTTGTGTATATTTTTAACCTTTGGCCTTTGAGCTAAAGGCTGGTTTGCTGACAGTTCAGTGGACCCTGCTCTATGTCTGATCACTGACAGGCCAGTTGGTCACAGAGACTCTGGTTCACCAGAGTGTGCTGTGTCTCCTCGTCAGACCTGAAGAAGCTGAAGGATGTGATGCCTTAAAATAAATTCATAATAAATATTTAGAATCACAGAATCATCTGATCGATGCTCTGATCTGACACCTGAGCCATAGGTATCTGCTCTCACTGAATCAAATGCCTGCACTCAGGTTTCCTGGTCAGGCTGTGCATGAGGATGGAGAGCATCCTAAAAAATCCATGTCCATCCAGAATTTCAATGAACTCACACGTCATGAACCTTTTCAAGATTTAACAAGGACAAAGACAAAAAAACAGCCTCCATTTAACATATTCACCTTTTGAGCTGTTACACCATTGTATCCATTAGTGTTGTTTACAGCCTGTGCAGTTTACGAGATAAAAACAAACATCACGGTCTGTTGTCTGAGGAAGCAGATCAATGAAGACACCAGGAGAGCCTGAGAACCATCGGGCTCTGCGTCACATCAGAGCCTCTGCGCCACATCAGAGGCTCTGCGTCACATCAGAGGCTCTGCGTCACATCGCAGGCTCTGCGTCACATCAGAGGCTCTGTGTCACACCGCAGGCTCTGCGTCACACCGCAGGCTCTGCGTCACATCAGAAGCTCTGCGTCACATTACCGTCCTGTGGTGTGACTGTTGTATTGTCAAAAGGACGTCTATGTTCAGCCCTAACAGGAGCATATTTCCCAAAATGCTCTGTGCCAGGCAGCTGAACACAGACATTGGCTACTGTTTACATGCGTGAGCAAACAGGGTAATTCCTGTACACTAGGGGTGTAAATCACCAGTTTCATGACGATACGATACAATATCGATTCTTTGGACAACAATACGATATTTGATTGGATCACTGCTTAACCAGTCGATGTATCGATGGTGTAATGATCCACAGTCTGGATCGATCCATCAATTGGTTAGGCATCCATCCAATCAAATCGATGGAAACTCAAAACATTGATCAACATCCTTATGCCTTTATTTTGAAATTCCGACCGGATATCCGTTTCACAGTTTCCGCCCAAGTGCACCTCATTCTTAAGTTTCCAGGGCTCGTATCAGAGTGCGGCACATGCATTTGAACCCTTTGCTCTCTCACACGCCACACCTGGCATTTCTCACGCATTAAAATTTTTTAATGTAGCGCCCATGGAATAACACCGCTATTTATGTGCTTTGGAACATGTAGCAAGACGCTCTGAGCATCATTCAAGCATCAAGTGCTCTGTCATGGGGAGACGTGGGGGACACACTGGAGAGACAGGCTCTGTCAAACATCTCTGTGCATCTGTCTGTGGAGGATTTATTAACTAGGTGTGCATGATTCTGGGTTTTTGCTACTTTGTGATATGCTGATATTTCCACACTCATCACTGCCAGTAACGATACTGATCAGGACATTTTCTGCCCAGAGCTCAGAGCCTCCTCTTCACCACACACAGCTGCTCCTCACACTGACACTTGGAGACAAACGAAGAAGAAAAACTGCATTTTACTGTTTCAAAATGATCCTGATGGTTTATAAAGCAGGACCTTCAGTGACCAGGAGGTAAACAGTTATGGGGCATAATTCTGACAACATCACAGCCCAAATATGAGACAGATATGGACGATATGAAGGACAAAACATCAGCAGAGATCATATCTGCTGATACTGATACCGGCCCCTTAATACTGTCCCCGTAATACTGTCCCTGTAATACTGTCCCTGTAATACTGTCCCTATAATACTGGCCCCATAATACTTTCCCCGAAACACTGGCCCCATAATACTGTCCCCGTAACACTGTCCCCATAATACTGTCCCCATAATACTGTCCCCGTAACACTGGCCCCAAAATACTGGCCCCATAATACTTTCCCAGAAACACTGGCCCCATAATACTGGCCCCGTAACACTGTCCCCATAATACTGGCCCCATAATACTGGCCCCGTAACACTGGCCCCATAATACTGGCCCCATAATACTGTCCCCATAACACTGGCCCCATAATACTGTCCCTGTAACACTGGCCCCATAATACTGTCCCCGTAACACTGGCCCCATAATACTGGCCCCATAATACTGTCCCCGTAAGACTGGCCCCATAATACTGTCCCCGTAACACTGTCCCCATAATACTGGCCCCATAATACTGTCTAACCTGGGAGGCTGTGAGGGACCTGATGTGGCCCAAGGGCCTCCTGTTGATTGCCACTGGTGTAGAATATGGCCCAGGTTAACTCCAGAGCTGTCTCTCAATTAGCACAGACTGAAACCTTCCCTGGGCTGATCAAAACCTCCACACTTTGTTTTGTTTGTTAAACCAGCTGACGGCTCAGGACAGGTCCTGGGTCACAGCAGGTCTTGGTACACAGCCTGATTTACTAACCTGACACGCCAGACAGACAGCTCTATATATCCGCCAAGGAAATATTTCACTAGTCCATCTGGAGAGGAGCCCATAGAAAATGTTTTCAGAGGATGAACCTTCAAAAACAACAGCAGCTGGTGATTGGACGATCGTTCTGCTCATCACACTTATCGCAGACCAATCATATCAAGTCACAGTATGACGTAGCAGCTCGACCCGATTGTTAGCTGTTAGCTTAAACTACGTTTCAGTTCTTAGACACCAGATGGTCTATCTGCTTACAGACTAGAGGTGGACCATCTGGTGACCTGGTGCAGCAGGAACAACCTGGAGCTCAACGCCCTGAAGACAGTGGAGATGGTGGTGGACTTCATGAGAGACACAGCCCCCCCTCCTCCCATCAGACTCCACAGCACTCACTGTGGAGTCTTTCTGCTTCCTGTCTCCATCATCTCCCAGGACCTGAAGTGGGAGCTGAACATCACCTCCCTAATCAAAAAGGCACAGCAGAGGATGTACTTCCTGAGGCAGCTGAAGAAATTCAACCTGCCAAAGATCATGATGGTGCACTTCTACACGGCCATCATAGAGTCCATCCTCTCCTCCTCCATCACCGTCTGGTACCCTGCAGCCACCGCTCGGGACAAGAGCAGGCTGCAGGGCATCATCCGCTCTGCAGAGAAGGTGATTGGATGTAACCTGCCATCTCTCCAGGATCTGCACACCTCTAGGACTCTGAGGCGTGCAGGCAAGACCTTGGCCGACCCCTCTCACCCTGGACACAAACTTTTCGAGCCCCTCCCCTCAGGCAGGAGGCTGCGGTCCATCAGGACTAAAACCTCACATCTCTGCTGCATCACTGATGAACACTGCCCATGACCCACCCCAACTCCCCCCAACCACCTGATACCAACTCCATGCAAATTCCGCTAAACCAGCTCTAGTTGGGTTACATTAACCCCCCCCCCCCCCCCCCGTGATGTGGTAACAACTGTAAATAACCCTGTATAAATTTTAGTCTATTTTATTTTAATATTTTATTTTATTTTATTTTATATTATATCTGATTATTCTTATTACAATGCTTGCACCTTTATTTTTATGATTATCTTTTTACTTATTGTCTTTTTTTACTTTGCACCAAGATCACCAGAGCAAATTCCTTGTAAGTGTAAAAACCTACTTCGCAATAAATCTGATTCTGATTCTGATTCTGATAGACTATCATCTTACATTAAATTATACCACACAGATCTATCTTTTACCGCTTATATGTGACATGAACCTCATCAAAGACAATCCCCACCAAGTTCTCCTGGTAAACTTCTGAGGAGAGCAGATTTCACCAGGTATCACGGAGTAACCACGATGACCACAGACTAACCGGCATCGCCTGGAGGATTTCCACATCCCCCAGTTTCCCAGCAGTGATCCTCGGTCGGAAGAAGAGCAAAATCATGATTTTCTGTAAGAAAAGCTCTAAGTGACGTTCATTGCTCTTCTTTTAAAGAAGAAATTGAGTCCATTTCTGATTAAAACTGCAGATATTGCCGCACCAACAGAGAGACCGCTTCAGAATCCGCCATTGTTTTTAAACATGCTGTCACTTCCTGATGTCGTCACGTCTGCAGCTCCACCTCTTTCCCCTGATTGGGTTGTGAAGCATTTAGCCGAGTCAGTGGAGGTTAGCAAGATGGTCCTGCGGGATTTCATACAATGAATCAGGCAGGTCCATCTGCTCTTCAAGGTTACTGGTTTACAGCTGGGCCGGGGCCATGGCAGGGCCTGGGTCACGGCTGGTTCTGGCTGACAGCTGGGCCGGGGTCTTGGTCATGTCTTTGGCGTTGTAAGAGGGTTCCTGTCAGATGGTCCAGTTCCAGGCCTCAGGTGTTACTGAGGATTCCCTGCTGAGCAGATCATCTGTCCTGGTTTCTCACCCGGCGTGTCTGAAGTTAGTGCCGCATCAACGCCTGAGCGTTCAGACCTTCTTCTGAACATTTCCCCACGCTCACAGTGACAGTTAGCCGGTCCACTGCTCATGCACGCTCACTGAATGGCCACGGGCGGCGGGATGATCTGAGCCCTCTGGCACTTCAACTTCTCGTTTTTATTCCAAATGTGTGCTGGTTATCTGCACAAACTAAGAGCCTGGAGGTCAAACGCTCTCTAGGCTTCTTCGCCCTAAATTCAGCCTTAAAAAGACTGGATATAACAAAAGGTTGAGCTCAGCATTTGAGATCAGATTACCTTTGTCTGATGATTAGATTCTGACTCTCTGGTTTGACATCTGTCACCCAGCGTGCCTTCAGCTGGTGCTGCATCAACGCCTGAACATTCTCCAGACCCAGCCCTTAATCTGAACATGTCAGCTCTGCTGCTGCACGCTCACTGCGGGTGTGCACACTGCATGCTCACAGCTGTCAATGACGCCCTCTGTGACACTGTGCACGCTGCTTGCACCCTGACAGGATGTGCAGCCGTGGGTAATGTGATGGACGCCTGCTCTGTGACACCAGGCAGGACGTGAGAGTAACTGCAGCCTGATCACACCCTCTGCTCGGACTGTAGCCTCTGAGATTATTCAGCAGCCTGCTGTTTGATCCTCTTATTTCTGATATATGAAGGAATTTCATCCTTCTGACTAAAACAAACTTCTACAGCCTGGATGAGATTTTTTTTATTTGGGTCAAAAAGATCACACAGTTTTGATCCAAATATGCAAACCAGACCCTTCCATGAAGGAGCCACATTTTCACTTCTTTAAAACCTTCAATCCCTCATGTTGGAATAAAGATTCAAAGATAGTTCTGGAAAGCACAGAAGCTACATGAACACATGGGGAGTGGGCCCCTCATTGTCCAAACTGTTGAAATTCTTCTCAGAGTTTGAAGCTGATGAGTGTCGGGGTCTTTCTTCATTACATTGACAGTATGAGGGGATGTGCCTCCAACTTCTGATCATATAAATAAAGACGTTACCACCTGAACATGACGGCTGTTCCTGTTTCAGAGACATCAAACAGGTGAGGACATTATAAAATACAGACTTACCATAATAATAATAATAATAATAATAATAATTATAATAATAATAAAAATAATAATAATAATTCTTTATTATTGCTGTTATTCTGTATTATTATTATTGTTGTTGTTGTTTTTAATTCTTTTTATTCTTCTTTTAATTGCTGTTAATATTTTTTAATTATTTTTATGAATATTATTCTTATTCTTATTGTTATTCTGCTCATTATTATTGTAATTATATTCCTCCCCTGAGTTCACTGTAGTAAATGTTTCCACTGGTTCATCCTCTCTTCACTGAATCCTCTAACTTCTCAGCAGTCTTTGTGCCGTTGCCTTCAGCTGTTTGCAGGAATCATAAACATGGAGCAGTGTTTGAACAAGACGTCCCTAACCCACAGTACACATTAGAGAGCAGCTTTATATCATCAGGCCTCCGGCGAAACTCCTCTCTCTGAGGATGATTTATGTCCCTGTTTTTGTAGGACTCACAGCCAACATGAGGCACAAACAAGTGCCCAGGCAAACAAAGCCACGTCCCTCACCCGGCCTCGGCCCGGGTGAGGCCCGAACACCTCAGGTCTGATTCTAAAGACAGTTCCTGGTGAGGAGGAAGAGCCCTTCAGGACCTGCTGACCAAGCTGCTGTTGGGCGAGACTGGAAAAGACCTCTGGGGGGTGCTCCCCATGATCAGATTACCTGCAGACAGTTCAACACCAATACCCCAGACTGTCCGAGGCCTCTCCAGACCAAAACTGCAGTCTTGTTTTGGATGTTGTGTAGGACGGAGAAGCTGAATCCTGTTGTCCAGAGAAAAGGAAGTTTTTATACCTTAGCCCAGTGTCGGAGTTCACCAGCCCCTCCTCTCGAAGTGCACCAAATAAACAAATGAAAAAATGTCATCTCTGGCGGGGAAAGGGTGCAGCTGTCTGTCCCTCCCCTATGGAAACGCTTTGATCTAAGGGGGTGGAGCAACAGGGGGCTATGATAATGAGCTCTGTGCTGATTGGCTGCCCAAATTATGTCAGATGGGAGGGAGGAGGAGGGCTTACAGGCCACAGGGAGAACTTTCAAAACAGTCATGGTGTCTTCCTATGACAGGCAGATAACACACATGTAGGTGGAGGATGTATTGCTATGACATCATAAAACCTAAGAAGTACAAACAGAGCATTTTCAGGGTCATTTTGTTTAAAGAGGGAGAGCGTTTCTCTGTGAGCTGAGAGTTTAGTCAAAGGTTTCAAGTTAAGCTCCTCAAGACCCTTCAGCAACATTGATGGACATTGATTTACCAGGACATGAAGCTTTGACGGTTCGAAACCTTCAGTCCCCCCCCCCCGGTGTATCAGCTGTTTCAGTGTGGAGTGAGCGAGCTGGAGCTCTTCATTACCATACTGCAGAGGGCGAGAGACACCAAATCACAGGAAGAGAGAGAGGGACAGCCTATCTGCAGAGTGAGAGGGGGTCAGAGAACATCAGCCATTATCTTCTGATCAATAATCCATAAATCACCATCACCTCCATCTCACCTCCTCAAGTAACTGAATGTAAACGATGTTTGACCTGAAGACAGAGCTGGAGAAGCTTGATTGTTTTAATCTGAAGTATGAAGGTATGGAGGAACTCCAGAGGAACCACACTCAGCATCCTCAGGACAGGAGGCCAACCATCTCTGGTCTGATCCAGGAGGACAGCTCAGTCCACCAGGGCCTCAGACTCTCACCCTGCAGACCACCTCAGCGCGTGCTGGAGCTCCTCAGGAGAATTCAGGATGTCTACACCACTGGGCCTCATGTTGGTCCTCACAACTAAACACAGGCCTGGTGGAGGAGAAGCTTCTTCATCTAGGGTCAGGAGGGATGCAAATGACTGAAGAAGCTGCATTTAACACCATCATACACTCTATCACACTGTCTCTGTGGACGTGTCCTCTGTCCTGATGTCCTCTCTTTCCTGATGTCCTCTCTGTCCTGATGTCCTCTCTGTCCTGATGTTCTGTCTGTCCTGATGCTTCCTCTGTCCTGATGTCTCCTCTGTCCTGCTGTCTCCTCTGTCCTGCTGTCCTCTTTGTCCTGATGTTTCCTCTATCCTGATGTCTCCTCTGTCCTGCTGTCCTCTTTGTCCTGATCTCTCCTCTGTCCTGCTGTCCTCTTTGTCCTGATCTCTCCTCTGTCCTGCTGTCCTCTTTGTCCTGATGTTTCCTCTGTCCTGATGTCTCCTCTGTCCTGCTGTCCTCTTTGTCCTGATCTCTCCTCTGTCCTGCTGTCTTCTTTGTCCTGATGTCCTGTCTGTCCTGATGTCCCCTCTGTCCTGATGTCCTGTCTGTCCTGATGTCCTGTCTGTCCTGATGTCTCTCCGAGTTATTTTTCGTTTCTAATATGAAAGAGGACGTTGATAACAGACTCTGACAGAGATGGACACATTCACAGACTGAAGATGAGATCGTTCTCTCAGGAGGGTCTGAGGCACGATGATCCAGCGATAAAACAGCGATCCATCTAGATCCACCACGAACCACTTAGGACCGGGATAACCAGGGTGGTTTCATTACAGATGGGACACTCGGTTATCTCCGATGTAGAAAAGCTCATCTTCAGCCCTGTCACCATGTGTAACCATGCTCAGCTGCTGCATGGACCCACTGGATCAAGTATGAGAACGCCCTGATCTTCAGACTTGCAGACTTTTGCAGGATCTGTACAGTCAAAGAGAAGATGTCTGACCTCCATGATAACATCAGTCAAGCTCCCACAGCTGAGCAGCAGCAGAGCACGAGGACCTGTCAGCCTGGAGCAGGAGCTACAGCCACAGACGCCCTTCATACCCTCAGCATCACTGACGCTTCAAGACCTTAAAAACAGACGGAAACCTTTGGACTCATCAAGAGACATGACAGGGATTTATGTCATGACCCATCATGCCTCTGGCCTGGCCTGGCCCGTCAGCCTCAGTTTAGATAGATTACAGACCGCTATAATCTGATTATAATCGGATTTTAATCTCATTAAACCATCTGACCACGGCCTGTCAGAGTCACTGCTGCGTGTCAGACAGGTGTCACAACACATCACAAACGCTCATACACATACACGCATACACCCCACCCCCCCCCCCCCCCCCCACACACACACACACACACACACACACACACACACACACACACCCCTACACACACATACACACACACTAATACACACCCACAGAGCCAGGTCATCCCTCTGCTAATCATCTGCACTGATTAATACTGAACATAATTAACAACAACTCCACACAAACTCTCAGAGAAACGGTTGGCTCTCATGTACAAAACAGTCTTACAAGGTGAACATAGAAACATAGTGATAGAACCATGGATGGATGGACGGACTGACTGTTGGGTAAAGATGGATGAATGAATAAAGTGATGCAGATATAGAAAAAACTGATGGAAGGGCAGACGATGAATGTAATAACAGTCGGATGTAATAACAGTTAGAGGTGTTGACAGTTGGATGTATAACAGTCGGAAGTGTTGACAGTCGGATGTAATAACAGTTAGAGGTGTTGACAGTTGGATGTATAACAGTCGGAAGTGTTGACAGTTGGATGTAATAACAGTCGGAAGTGTTGACAGTCGGATGTAATAACAGTTAGAGGTGTTGACAGTTGGATGTAATAACAGTCGGAAGTGTTGACAGTCGGATGTAATAACAGTTAGAGGTGTTGACAGTTGGATGTAATAACAGTCGGAAGTGTTGACAGTTGGATGTAATAACAGTCGGAAGTGTTGACAGTTGGATGTAATAACAGTCGGAAGTGTTGACAGTTGGATGTAATAACAGTCGGAAGTGTTGACAGTCGGATGTAATAACAGTCGGAAGTGTTGACAGTTGGATGTAATAACAGTCGGAAGTGTTGACAGTCGGATGTAATAACAGTTAGAGGCGTTGACAGTTGGATGTGTCGGAAATGCTGACAGTTGGATGCATGAACAGAGTGATGGATGTATATTAGCAGAGTGAGCATTGCAGTGTCTCAGCAGCTCCAGAAAGGAGGCCATGCCAGCAGTGTTGTTAAGGGCAACCGTAGCAAATTAAGAAGAAGCATGTTGTCAGGGTAACAAGGACCGTGTGTGAGTGTTAAAAATAGATCCTCACTCCTGCTGCAGCTAACTGCTGATCTCTGATGGATCCATCTGAGTCCTCACACCTCCTCTCTGTCAGACACATCAACACTCTCAGAGTGAATATGTTACTGTGAAGGAAAGTTTACATCCAACAACTTTAACACTGTCAGGATAAATATGTCACTGTGACAGACACTTCATATCAACCCGGCCCTTGGTTGACGTTGGATGTTTACATTGATCAATGAATGGATGGATGTTGAATTTGATGGATGATAGATGGATGTGTGGTGGGAATTTTAAATTGATGGATGTTAAACAGATGGATGGTTGGATGTTTAAAATGATTGAATAGATGAATGTTTAAATTGATGGATCAATGGATAGATGGATGTATTGACTGATGCTGGATGGATTTATGGGTTTACAGATTACAGACCGAGTCTGTTTCTTTGTCCAGCTAAGCAGTGGGGTTGATATGGTGCAAATGTCCCCACCCTAAAACCTCGCCCTAACACCCCACACTGACACCCCACCCTAACACCCCGCACTGACACCCCACACTGACACCTTGCACTAACACCCCGCACTAACACCTCACCCTTACACCCCGCCCTAACACACCACCCTTACACCTTGCACTAACACCCCACCCTTATACCCCACCCTAACACCTCGCAGTAACCCCACACTATCACCCCACCCTGACACCTCGCAGTAACCCCACACTATCACCCCACCCTAACACCCCACACTATCACCCCACCCTAACACCTCGCACTAACAGCTGATAAAGATGGAGTAGGTCCTCCTGGTTTGAAGGAGGCCCACAGCTCCTTCTGGTCCTGCCTGATGTGAGTCTTATCTGCAGCCTGGACATTGGGCCCTCTGAGATGGACACCCCGAGGACGGCCCAGCAGAGGACCTGGACAGGTGTCCTGAACCCCCCTCACTGGAGCAGGGGCTGGCAGCTTGGGTCTCTTGGTAGTTGATGATCTGTGTGACATTGACCTTCAGAACATGTTCCCCTCCCTCATGCTACAGCCCGACAGCTCTCTATCCCAGCTTGCACTGCAGCTGGCCTCTCGGGTTTGAGCGTGAGGATGGATTACCGGGGACGTCATCAGACCCACACACACTGACTGCGTGGCCCCGTTTCTGCTGCCATCCTCCTCCTGGTCTAGTTTCTGTTGGATCATCTCTGACGTGCAGAGGATGGATGATGATCTCGCAGAGACGGAGAACGTTTCTGTTGATGTTTGCAGATTTATGAAGGTCTGTTCTCAGAGGAACATCTGAGACTGAGCAGCTCCTCCATTGTCCCTCCGTCATTAGGGTGGAGATCAATGACACCACGAGAGTCAGCAGGAGTATCTCTGGAGAGACGGCAGCACCCTGATGTTTTGAATCATGATGAAAACATCTGTCACAAAGGAGGGCGCTCCAAGACCAAGACCAGGACCTGCTGACGTGTGTTTTCGTGAGTCAAGATGGCGCCGCAGACGGCAGCCTCGGCACATCGCTCTCCAGGAATTTGCGTGTTTTTGTTTATTTTCTTTGTGTTTGGACACACTAATCCAATTTCTTTCAGCAGAGACGCCCTGCTAACCATCAGGGAGTCCTCTCCGGACACTTTTCCCTCTTTTCACTCAAACCCAGAGAGCTTTTTAGAACTTTTGGTTGGAGGAGCAGCAGCTCTATATGGGACGTGGAGAAGACGCAGGAGAGGTAAGCGGGCCGGCGCACTCGTCAAGCTCAGACAGCGAGGACACCGCGCACCGCTCCCATCCATCCACCTGGCGAACCTCCGCTCCCTGCCTAACAAAATGGACGAGCTGCTTCTCCTCAACGGATCCAGCAAGGATTTTTCACGTTCTGCTGCCCTCTGCTTCACTGAAACCTGGCTCAGTGAGGCCGTACCTGACGCCGGATTACATCTGCCGGGCTTCTCCCTCCACCGCGCGGACCGCGTCACGGAGCTCTCAGGGAAAACAAAGGGCGGTGGAATATGCTTCTACATAAACGAAGGTTGGTGCACATCTGTCACAGTTCTGTCTGTACACTGCAGCCCGAATCTGGAGTCTTTCATCATAAACTGTAAGCCGTTTTATTCTCCGCGGGAGTTTTCCTCCTTCATCATGGCTGGAGTTTACATCCCTCCCCAAGCCAACGTGAGTGAAGCGCTGCAGACTCTCGCTGAACAATTAAACGGCTTTGAAGTTAAACATCCGGACTCACTCTTTATTGTCATGGGGGACTTTAACAGAGCGAGATTAAATCATGAACTCCCAAAATATAAACAGCATATCAGCTGCCCCACCAGAGGCAGCAACACACTGGACCACTGTTACACCGTTATTAAAGGAGCATACCACTCGGTTCCCCGGGCAGCTTTGGGACACTCAGACCACTGTTTGGTCCATCTCATCCCCACTTACAGGCAAAAACTAAAATCCGCAAAGCCTGTGGTGAAGACTGTGAGGAAATGGACCAATGAGGCAAAGCAGGATCTACAGGCCTGCTTTGACTGCACAGACTGGAGTGTCTTTGAAGCTGCAAACGACAACCTGGACGACCTGACAGACACTGTGACAGCCTACATCAGTTTCTGCGAGGACTTATGTGTACCAACTAAAACATTTCGGACTTTCACCAACAACAAGCCATGGTTCACCGCCAGACTGCGTCAGCTCCGCCAGGCCAAGGAGGAGGCTTACAGGAGTGGGGACAGGGTCCTGTACAGGCAGGCCAGAAACACACTGAATAAGGAGATCAGAGCAGCTAAGAGGAGCTACTCTGAGAAGCTGAAGAACCAGTTTTCAGCCAACGACCCTGCTTCAGTGTGGAGGGGCCTGCGAGACATCACCACCTACAAGAGACCCTCCCCACGCGTCGAGGCAAACAAAGACCTGGCCAACGACCTCAACGACTTTTACTGCAGGTTTGAGAGGGACAGCTTCACACCCCTCACCCATCCAAGCCCACCTCTCACCCAGACCAGCACTACCACAACAACCCCCGCCACACCTCTACCTGCACTCCAACCTGCCCCCCCCACCACACTCAGAGTGTGTGAAGAGGAGCTGAGCCGGCTGTTCCAGAAACAGAAAACCAGGAAAGCACCAGGCCCAGATGGAGTGTCACCCTCCTGTCTTAAAGCCTGTGCTGATCAGCTGGCCCCTGTCTTCACCAGGATCTTCAACCGCTCCCTGGAGCAGTGTGAAGTCCCCTCTGCCTTTAAGTGCTCCACCATCATCCCAGTCCCCAAGAAAACCTCCATCACAGGACTGAATGACTACAGACCGGTGGCTCTAACGTCTGTGGTCATGAAGTCCTTTGAAAGACTAGTGCTGAGCCATCTGAGGTCTGTAACAGGACCCCTGCTGGACCCCCTGCAGTTTGCCTATCGGGCAAACAGGTCGGTGGATGATGCTGTCAATCTCGGACTGCACTACATCCTGCAACATCTCGACAGCCCAGGGAACTATGCAAGGATCCTGTTTGTGGACTTCAGCT
This sequence comes from Cetoscarus ocellatus, assembly GCA_037902135.1. Lineage (NCBI taxonomy): Eukaryota > Metazoa > Chordata > Actinopteri > Labriformes > Labridae > Cetoscarus > Cetoscarus ocellatus. The sequence continues at coordinate 226,177 of JBAMNC010002030.1, read as the reverse complement.
CGGCATTTAACACCATCATCCCGGACATCCTCTCCTCCAAACTCTCTCACCTCAACGTGTCTCCGTCCATCTGTCAGTGGATTACCAGCTTTCTGACCGACAGGAGACAGCAGGTGAGGCTGGGAGACATCACCTCTACAACCCGGACTGTCAGCACTGGCGCCCCCCAGGGGTGTGTCCTGTCCCCACTGCTCTTCTCCCTCTACACCAACGACTGCACCTCCATGCACCCAGCTGTTAAACTCCTGAAGTTTGCAGACGACACTACCATCATCGGCCTGATCCAGGATGGAGACGAGTCTGCATACCGGCTGGAGGTCGAGCGGCTGGTGTTTTGGTGCAGCCAGAACAACTTGGAGCTGAACACGCTCAAAACTGTGGAGATGACAGTGGACTTCAGGAGACAGCCTTCGTCACTGCTCCCCCTCACCATCAGCAACAGCCCTGTGTCATCCGTTGAGTCCTTCAAGTTCCTGGGAACTACGATCTCTCAGGACCTGAAGTGGGAGATGAACATCCACTGCATCCTGAAAAAGGCTCAGCAGAGGATGTACTTCCTTCGTCAGCTGAAGAGACACGGCCTGCCTCAGGAGCTGCTCATCCAGTTCTACACCGCTGTCATCGAGTCCGTCCTGTGCACCTCCATCACCGTGTGGTTCGGAGCAGCCACACAGCAGGACAGACGCAGACTACAGCGCACAGTTAGGACTGCTGAAAAAATCACTGGAGCCCCCCTGCCCTCCATCCAGGACCTGCACTCCTCCAGAACCAGCAAGAGGGCAGGGAACATCATCAGAGACCCCACTCACCCTGGACACAACCTGTTCTCCCTCCTCCCCTCTGGCAGATGATACAGAGCCCTGCGCACAAGGACCTCTAGACTCAAAAACAGTTTCTTCCCTACTGCCATAACTCTCCTAAATAGCTGAATGTTGGACCTATTGCAGTGCTAAATGGTTATATATTCACCTTCAATGGCCACTGATTCAACTGCACTACAATGTGTACTCTGCACCAATTTGTACATATATTTATTTCTCTGCACAAATGTACATACATATAGCATATACACATATTTTTCTATTTTTACTGAGTGTACATATTCCTCTCCATTCAAATTAGGTGTGTATATATATACATATATATACATATATTTTTCTAGTATGTTTATGTTTATTTTTGCTGCTGTTATTCTGTGAGCGATACCACCTGCTGAAGCCAAATTCCTTGTATGTCACAAACATACTTGGCCAATAAAGATGATTCTGATTCTGATTCTGATTCTGATTCTGATTTAAGTGTGGACAGCTCCACTTTGGTCTCCTGTGATTCAGTGATGGACCCTGGCTGAGCTGATCACGTCTGAAGGTCACATGAGCTCTGAAAGTCGCCTGTTCCTGACTGAACCCTTCAGCAGGAGTGTCCTGATGACCTTCATGTGGACCAACACTAGGATCATCCTCTGAGGAGCACAGACTCACTGACCAGGATTCACTCAGGTGTTGGACACTTGTAACCGTGATCGCCCTGCTCCTGTCTGAGAGAGAGCCGACCAGCTGATGATGTCACTCTGCATCATCACTGTGACATCACAGCCTGAAAAACCTGAGCGTATGCAAGTGAGGAGCTGCGGCCCAAGTGTGCGTGAGCTCTTATGAAAACAGCAGCCCCTCTTCCTCCTCCTCAGCCCACTGAGCTGTTACCATGACAACGCAGCATCCATCCCTCCTCCCCTCCCCACCCGCTCCACCGTCAGCAGCCACCAGCAGGTCCCTGTCTCACTCACAGGCTTCAAATTAGACACGGAGGGACAGAGGGTCAGAGAGACAGACAGAGGGACTAACAGGCAGCAGTGTGGACAGATACCAGCGTGGACAGACAGACAGCAGCGTGGACAGACAGACAGCAGTGTGGACAGACAGACAGCAGCATGGACAGACAGACAGCAGCGTGGACAGACAGACAGCAGCGTGGACAGACAGACAGCAGCTTGGACAGACAGACAGCAGCGTGGACAGACAGACAGCAGCGTGGACAGATACCAGCGTGGACAGACAGACAGCAGCGTGGACAGACAGACAGCAGTGTGGACAGCTGGCGTGCTTCAATGCGATGGTTTGATGCTGGTGTTCAGGATGGACACGGCGTCGGGACTGATGTGTCTCTTTGACTTGGGTGGACATGGGTCAGTTTTGGGGGACAACTGTCCCCTGTTATGGACTGTCCCTGTGGGCCTGTTTTATGATGGCTGCAGTCTTTAATGAAGGACACTATGATACAAACAAATGTATGTGAACTCCCCGTTCCTCTAACAAGTACGTCTTGAGAGGACAACTACGGAAAGCTGGAGGGACACCTGAGTGTCTATGACAGTCTATATCTGAAGTGACCGACAATATGTCATTAAAATAAAAGACAATAACCATAGTCACAATGATGATTTAAGAGATTAAAATGATTTATACTCTGATAATCACCTGAATCCACCTGATTAATACATCTTTACAGCTCATCCATCCTTCAGAGCAGGACTGTCAGGTCTCACTCCACCTGTTTCCATTGTTATTATTGTCTTATTATTATTCTCTAATAATCACTCTGTTTTATCTCTCTTCATTTTCTGCTCTTGGTGAGGTGGCCTGTTTGTGTTTCTGTCTTCCCTTGAATCTGATTTTACTGTAGGGCTAATCCTAACCCAGTAAAAGCAGCAAAAATGTACAAAAATTACAGATTCTCTTCATGTCCACCTTTGGTCATCAGGTGATTGAGGGTATATACAGTATATACAATACTCACAAAAGGTTAGGGATATTTGGATATATATATGTGTGTGTGTGTGTGTGTGTATATATATATATATATATATATATATATATATACCTCCCAAGGTGACTGAGAATGGCCGAGCCAAGATCCTGTGGGACTTCCAGATACAGACCGACAAAATGGTAATGGCCAACCAACCGGACATGGTAATCGTGGACAAGCAGCAGAGGAAAGCCGTTGTGATTGATGTAGCCATCCCAAGTATTAGCAACATCAGGAAAAAGGAACACGAGAAACTAGATAAATACCAAGGGCTCAAAGAAGAGCTAGAGAAAGCCTGGAAGGTGAAGGCAACAGTAGTGCCTGTGGTCATCGGGGCACTCGGGGCAGTGACCCCCACACTGGAGAAGTGGCTCCAACAGATCCCTGGAGAAACATCAGACATCTCACTCCAGAAGAGTACAGTCCTAGGAACAGCTAAGATACTGCAGGACCCTCAAGCTCCCAGGCCTCTGGTAGAGGACCCGAGCTGAAGAGGATGATCAGCCACCCACCCCACCGGGGAGAGGGGGGTGGGTGAGAGAAGAGGTTTTTTTTTTTTATAAACTTTATTGCCAAAAGTATTGTCTCACCTGCCTTGACTCACATATGAACTTAAGTGCCATCTCATTCCTAAGCCATAGGGTTCAATATGATGTCGGTCCACCTTTTGCAGCTATTACGGCTTCAACTCTTCTGGGAAGGCTGTCCACAAGGTTGGAAGTGTGTTTATAGGAATTTTTGACCATTCTTCCAAAAGCACATTGGTGAGGTCACACACTGATGTTGGTCGAGAAGGCCTGGCTCTCAGTCTCCACTCTAATTCATCCCAAAGGTGTTCTATCAGGTTGAGGTCAGGACTCTGTGCAGGCCAGTCAAGTTCATCCACACCAGACTCTGTCATCCATGTCTTTATGGACCTTGCTTTGTGCACTGGTGCACAGTCATGTTGGAAGAGGAAGGGGCGAGCACCAAACTGTTCCCACAAAGTTGGGAGCATGGAATTGTCCAATTGGTATCCTGAAGCATTCAAAGTTCCTTTCACTGGAACTAAGGGGCCAAGCCCAACTCCTGAAAAACAACCCCACACCATAATTCCTCCTCCACCAAATTTCACACTTGGCACAATGCAGTCCGAAATGTACCGTTCTCCTGGCAACCTCCAAACCCAGACTCGTCCATCAGATTGCCAGATGGAAAAGCGTGATTCATCACTCCAGAGAACGCGTCTCCACTGCTCTATAGTCCAGTGGTGGCGTGCTTTACACCACTGCATCCGGCGCTTTGCATTGCACTTGGTGATGTATGGCTTGGATGCAGCTGCTCGGCCATGGAAACCCATTCCATGAAGCTCTCTGCGTACTGTACTTGGGCTAATCTGAAGGCCACATGAAGTTTGGAGCTCTGTAGCAATTGACTGTGCAGGAAGTCGGCGACCTCTTTGCACTATGCGCCTCAGCATCCGCTGACCCCTCTCCAGTCAGTTTACATGGCCTACCACTTGGTGGCTGAGTTGCTGTTGTTCCCAAACTCTTCCTTTTTCTTATATTAAAGCTGACAGTTGACTGTGGAATATTTAGGAGCGAGGAAATTTCACGACTGGATTTGTTGCACAGGTGGCATCCTATGACAGTTCCACGCTGGAATTCACTGAGCTCCTGAGAGCGACCCATTCTTTCACAAATGTTTGTAGAAACAGTCTGCATGCTTAGGTGCTTGATTTTATACACCTGTGGCCAGGCCAAGTAATTAGGACACCTGATTCTGATCATTTGGATGGGTGAGCAAATACTTTTGGTAATATAGTGTATATATAATACATATATATATATATATATATATATTTTGTAGAGTCAAAAGTAGCTGAGCAATCAGATTAATGGGGGGGGGGGGGGGGGGGGGGGGGGGCTTAGTATTAGTCCGTCCCTCAGACCGTAAATACAGTGCAGGCCTGTGTCAAATATCGCCCTCAACACACGACACCAGAGCCAAGAACCAGGTCCTGGTGCTCACAACAGACAGGAAGGACCTTCTTTTTCTTGCACTGTTAGTTACAAAGAAGACATCAGAAACCCCGCCTCTTCTTGATTTTGATTGGTCAGTGAGAGAGAAACAACAATGATGTAGCACTGCTCCAATTGTTGAAGAGTTTTGGACTGAAAACAGAATCTCCTGCTGCACCACCTCAGCAGATCAGGTGTTTCTCCTGAGTGAGTGTCCAGCCTGAGGAGCTTCACGGGCCGCAGGATGAATTTGTGTCAGGCTGTTCTGCTGCATCACTCCGAAGAAGAACCATTCACAGAGCATCACCGCGGGCTCAGCTCCACGCTCTCAAGCCTGAGTGTTAATGCGCCCCAGTGCATTGTGGGATTTGTTGGCTCACACTCAGTCACTGAGCAGCCAGCTCTTGTGTGTGATTTTATTATAAATCAGCATCACCGCTGTCAGGCTTCATCATCATCATCCTTTGTTTGTTACATCCTGGTACAGCTTTGGCTTCGAAAATTCCCACCCTGTCTGCTGTACCTGAACGCCCCATGTCTCAGGCCAGAGGGGATTTTATTTTAGTTTAGGACTTTAATCCATCGAGATAAGTCCCGATCTGAGCGTCTGAGTCACACCACGTCCATTTTGACATAGACGGCAGATGTACCGGGGCCTCGTGCACCAAGGGGCCTCAAGATGTTTAGGTGGGCCTCAATTATGAGCTCTACACCCAAAAAGACTCTGCATTGTAAAGACATTGATCTGAAACAGACTGTGAACACGTGGAGGACCACCACACTGACCTTTGACCCCCACCACAGCACTCAGGCCTTCTCACATCCACATGTACTCTATAAAAATACTCTGTAAAAAAAGTATAGTATTTACAAAAGTACTCTGTCAAAGTAGTGTAGTGATTACAAAAAAATACTCTGTCAAAGTAATGTAGTGATTACAAATATACTCTGTTAAAGTAGTATAGTGATTACAGAAATACTCTGTTAAAGTAGTGTAGTGATTACAAAAATACTCGGTCAAAGTAGTATAGTAGTTACAAAAATACTCTGTCAAAGTAGTTTAGTGATTACAGAAATACTCTGTCAAAGTAATGTAGTGATTTCAAAAATACTCTGTTAAAGTAGTATAGTGATTACAGAAATACTCTGTTAAAGTAGTATAGTGATTACAGAAATACTCTGTTAAAGTAGTTTAGTGATTACAGAAATACTCTGTCAAAGTAGTGTAGTAGTAACAAAAATACTCTGTTAAAGTAGTATAGTGATTACAGAAATACTCTGTTAAAGTAGTATAGTGATTACAGAAATACTCTGTCAGAGTAGTGTAGCAATTACAAAAATAATTGGCCAAAGTAGTATAGTACAGTATAGTATAGTCCTGCTGTTTGATCAATGACTGAGCGCTGCAGGTAGATGCAGGTCAGGGGTCTGATGTAGAGCTTCCTGCTGATGGCGACTGCACTCACAGATGAACTGCTGTCATAGCGAGCTGACAACATGCAGAACAAACAGTTATCAGGCTGTTTCTCCCCGTGACGACTGCTGACTGCTTCAAAGTCAGAGTTCTGATGAGTGGAGCTGAGAATCAGAAACAGGACATCAGGCCCGTCGACCATTCAAACAGGGGCGTCCTGTTGGTCTTTGCCGGGGACCCTGTTTGACTAAAACCAGCCCTGCCCTGCAGAACATGTCGGGGCCTTGAAGACGGAGCATTAGTACTATTAACTATCATGTCCATGAGTCATCACTGCGTTTCCCAGCATTCATCTCTGCAGCTCATCACGCTCTCCTTTCCCTCCTCTCTGTTTGCAGAGGAGGCGACGCTCCGAGCTCCGTACAGACTCAGCAGAGCTTCAAACGCTCCAGCCCTCAGCATGTTAAAAACATTTTAACTGTTAGCCCTAAAAACAGGATCTCCACGGTATCATAGCAACAGCCAACCTATGATCAGCCCCCCCCCTCAGACAGCTGGCCGGGGCGACCCGTGACATACACACGGGACAGCTGCAGCCCCGCATTCTGCTGCCCACAAAGACCGCCGCCAAAGACGGCAGCGAGACTCCGGGAATCTGCACACTTCCTTAAGGGTGCTCCGCAGATTGTGTTGCCAAGCAACAAACCCAATTCTGGGCTGCCAGCAGAGAGCAGACTGAGAATGAAGCCACAGCAACGAGATTATAACACTGAAGAAAAACTAAAGGGGTCTATGGTCAGAAATATAAAACTATAAAACAACTAAAGTGGTCTATGGTCAGAAATATAAAACTATAAAAAAACTGAAGTGGTCTATGGTCAGAAATGTAACACTGGAAAAACCTAAAGGGGTCTATGGTTAGAAATATAAAATAATATAACAACTAAAGGGGTCAATGGTCACATGGTCAGAAATATAAGACTGTAAATCAACTTAAGGGGTCTATGGTTAGAAATATGACACTGCAAAACAACTAAAGGGGTTTATGGTCAGAGATATAACACTGTCAAACAACTAAAGGGGTCAATGGTCAGACAGTCAGACACTAAATGAGGAGGGAGCCTTTATGGGATGTTAGTGAATGAGTTGGTCCTAAGAACTGAGTCTTTTCTGTAAAAACAGGAGACGTCTTCCTTTGCATTTTTTTATGGTTGACTGACGGACATACAGAGACAAAATACTCCAAAGGAAGAGTACTTAAAGGATCTGCTCTTATTAGTGAGCTGAGCCAAATGATAGCTGAATTTTCCACCAATGCCATTAGGGCTGGACAAATGTTGAAGAACACTGTTATTGTCATGACAGACTGGCGTAGATCTCATTAACTGACAGGACGTGTTTATTGTGCAGTATTCTGGCTATATCACATAAAAATGTTTAGACTCCTGTGCCTGCTGTTTGCTGTTATGTTTTGCTTCAGCAGATGCATGGACACCCTGTGATGGACACTGAAGACGGTCTGAAGCATGTCTGAAGAGTGTGTGTGTTTGACATTGGGGAGAGCCACATTTACAGCGTTTGGCCCTAACAATGATCCATTAGAAGACCAATGTTTGCTAAAGCAGGGCCAGGGAGAAGAGTTTAAGTTTCTAAGGTCTGAGGACCTCTTCTGGGTCTTTCAGGGTCCCTGCAGTCTCTCCTGGTGAGCCCGCTCACTAACACTGGCTTTCACACCAAAGCCAGCAGGTGAGCTCGGTGAGAACCAATGAATCCACTGCTGTTCATCAGAACTATCTGTTACATAACCCAGGGCAGTCTTTATTCCTCCAGTTATCAGCCTCTGAGATCCTGTAATCGTTTAGCTCCTCGTCTCTGGAGCCTCGTGCTCTCCTGCTCTTCTGCAAAATGTAAATTCCCACTCTAAGCTTCCACTCTGCAGCCCTATTAGCTGATAAAAGGATGAATATTTATCAGGCCCGTACACCCACAAATCTCACTACAGAGCGAGCGCATGGGCACCAGCTGCCCCCTCAGAAACTCTCAGAATCCAACTCTGACAGCCACCACTTCAGTCCCACAACAGATCAGAAACAGCCTCCGCCTTGCCAGCACAGGAGACATTTCAGCACTGCAGCCCGTGTGCACGTGGGCACAAACTTTGGCTCGCACTAAACCTGCAGGAGAGGAGCAGCAAGGTTAGTAACCATCAGAGTCAAAGAGGACATGAGTTTGGGCAAAACAGCCAGCAGGACGGTCGACGCAGAGCCAAACCTTATCAGCCAAACCTTTCATTAGAGGACGGTCCACAAAAGTTCTTTTCTCACAAATATCATGTGTTTCACAGCTAACAATCTGTTATTTTAATGATTTATAGCATCGGAAGTGAAGGAAACTCAATGGTCTTTGTTTCAAACTCTGACCAGAAGAGGAGTCTCAGATGAAACCTGTTGGCATTACTTTAAGTGAGTGACTGGAAGGAACATGTTTAAAATTATGCCATAAATAAATGCAGAAATTTTACTGCTGATAAAAATGGTCAAATATCAGGTGTTTAGTTTGGTGTGGTATCAAGCTCATCGTATTTTACTTATGATACAAAATAGATGAAAGGTTTGGACTGAACATGTCAAACAGATTCTCGTGTGGTCAGTAAGAATATTTGTTCTAACTGTCAGCGTCCTTCTGCTTTCTTTAAATTCTGCATCTACAGAAGCCTTGTGCACATATAGGCCTTTATTTTAGACCATTTTCCTCTTTCGTTGTTGATATATTTAAAACCCAGAGTGTTGCCCAGCCCTGAGTGTGTCCCCTGCTTTGAAACAGCATGTTTGACATCACCTTCATATGACTGAGCTGTTTCCAATATGGCGTCCTGTGACCATCCGCCCTGTTAGGAGCCATTGTTCACAACATTGATTGATTGACGTTTGTCCCCTCCTGATCTCACCTCTGTCGGCCCCTCATGACCCCTTTGACTCTGACTTTAGTTCAAATACCAAAGGCTGTACTCACGATTTGTGGTGGTGCATGGTGTGGGCGTGGTGGTTGTTGGAGGCGTTGGCTCGGTGCAGGCGTTCCAGACGCTCCTTCTCTTTCTCCACGAAGTTGGTGTTGGTGCCGGTGCTGGTGGATGGGGCTCGGGTCAGCCGGCTGTGGGCTCTGGGCTGGTCCCTGGGCGGGATGGGAGGAGGTGGAGGCGGAGCTGGTGCTGAAGAGGAGATCGGTGGTGGGACTGGAGTCGGGATGGAGATGGAGGTCGGGGCTGAAGACGGAGCGGGAGCAGGGATCGGGGCGCTGTTGGTGCTGTTGTAGGCATGGTGGGTGGGGATGTGGTGGTGGTGCTGGTGGTGCTGGTGGTGGTGGTGGTGGTGGCTGTGGTGGAGCGGGATGGAGGAGGGGGGCTGGGGAGGGGCCTGGTGTTGGCTGTTGTGGTACTGGTGGTGGTTCTTGGTAGACATTGGGACCGATGCGGGCTGAGTCGGCGGAGGTGGGGGAGGAGGTGGGGGGAGCGGAGGTTCAGGTGGTGGAGCAGGGGGAGGTGGAGCCACGGGCTGCCGGTCCAGACGCAGGTCCTTGTTCTCCTGGCTGAGCCGGTCTAGCTGGACCTCCAGCTCCTCGATGCGGCGCCGCTGAGTCTCCAGGAGCTTCTGTTGGCTCTCGATGATGTTGTTGAGCTCCAGGAGGTACTCCACGGCCCGGTTCGGACTTTCTGGGCTGCCCTGGCCTGGGCCTTGGTTAGCATCCATGGCCAGCTGGTTAAAACCTAGCACACAGGCTAAGGACTTGTGAACCTTGGGTCTAACTACAGCTGGGTGATGGCCCAGAAACCAAGGTTCAAAGATGCTTTAGATCTTGAACTAAAGAGTGTGGGTGCAGTCGGCTGATAGATCCAGAATGTAACTCTGCTGTCGGACTCTGAGCTAACTGCCAAAGAGGTTGAGAGTAAATAGTCACCAGGGTCAGAAAATAAGCTAACTACTGACCTTTAAACCAGAAAATCACTACCTTATTCTACAGTCTAGTTTACCACCCAACTACAAACTACACCCTGCAGCCCAAATTCCTACACCCTAAAAACTAAACCCCTCACCCTCCCCCCCACTAGGGGTAAGTGGGGGGGAGAGGACTGTCTCTTCTTGGAGCTCTGACTTGATGATTAGGATGGGTCTGGTCGTCGCTGGCTCCAATCAGAGAGCTGTATTGAGAGGTGGACCATCCCCTGGTTCAGTCCGATTGTTGGTTTGGACTCAGAGCCATGATGATCAAAAAAGAATCAGATTTATGAAGAAGAGCAAGCCTGTGTCTCCCCAGTACCACCAGTCTGTCCCCCTGTTTGTCACGGAGTCGGCTGTGTCCACTCTCTGCACTCCATGCAGAAGATCAGAACAGAGGTCCACCTGCAGCGGACATGTAGACCATCACAGATGACCTGAGTAGTCCCTCTGGATCAGTGATAGTGTAAACGGTCATGTTTGGAAGCTGCAGATAGTCCAGCACCAGCATCCAGAATCCATGTGGTGCTGCAGAAAACGCAGCGTGCACCAGTCTGGGATCAAGATGACCAATCACGAGCCTCCCCAAAGAGCCTTAAAACAAAATGCCGGGGTCAGAATCCACACGATGAAGCTCCAGACCAAAGAACAGTGACATGGTCAGAGAAATGAGGAGATAAAGTTCAGACCCTCTGAGTCCTTAGAAACAGGCTGGATCCAAACCTGGAGAAATCAACACAAAGCTCCACAAAATCAAAACTAAACGTCCTCTGAAGATCATCTCTTTGATGAGGAGCTGTTCAGCTGGTCCTGGTCCATGGCGTCGGCTGCAGGACGCTCTGTCACAAGAGGTGGTGAGGAATGGTCAAAGGTCATGTCAGATGTTCCTCTTCCTTCTGGATATTGTGAGACATCTCCTATCGAGCGACGTTAACATCCTGATGGTCATCATCTTCATGTCATCCTTGGGTACATGAAACAGAGGAACAGTCAGTAGATTAGATGGTTGTAGAAAAACAGATGACATGGTTCAGTGAGATTATAAAAACAGAAAAACACAAATGCTGCTGTCTCTGCGGACAACTTTGGACTTCTTTTCTCTTTGTCCCAGTGATTAGAAACAAGAGCTTCCCAGATAGGGTGGTCCTTGTTTTAGCTTTGTTCTTTATTTAACCACTGAGCCCAACTCTCCCTTCATGTGCAGTCTAATGGAGACCTGGCAACAAACATCAAACTGAAAAATAAATCAACTCTTAGCAGGACAGACAAAGTTTAAGCACGAGGCTGAGGTGGTCAATAAAATTATGTAGGAGGCGGGCACAAAAGCAGTATTTACTTATCAGCTTACTTCCTGTTTATGTGCTCAGATTGACCATAACGACAAGCAGACAGAAATCTGCCACAAAAACAAGAAAACATTTGATTCATCCACAGATGAGGACATGTTTTATTGGAGGATGATCCAAGATGAATATCAGATGGAAGTCTGTGACTAATTATTCAATTCATCCCACAATTTAAAACATCAGGGTTTATTTGACAAGATAAAAGTCATAATTAAGAGACATATTTGATAAAAATGTGCAGCTAAAGTATCTCTCTGCGGTAAACATGTTAATCTGCTCTTAACATGTTCTTCTGCTGTAAACATATTTATCTCTGCTACAAACATGTCCACCTCTCATTAAACATGGATATTTGGACATGGAGACTGCTGCAACTGCAAACACAGTCTCTAGTGGACATGAGAAGAACTGCAGCTTCCCTTCAGTTCAGTTCTGGCTTAATTTCTAAACTCGGAGGTTGATGCTTAGTTTTGATGTTTCCTGCTGAGCATCATTTCTTCTTTTTTTTCACCATGTCTTTTCTTCAGTCTCTCTTGTTCATCCTTCTATTCTCTGCTCTTCCTCCATACCTTCCTCTCTTTCCTCAGTAGTCTTCTTCCCTAAAGCCGTCCCTCTCTCTCATCTCCAGTCCTTTCATTCGCCTCTCTCTCCCTCCCTCTCTCTCTCTCTCTATGTCTTTCTCACTGGTTGCTGGAGTGTGAGGTCTCTGAGCCCATAAATACCAATGACATGCTCGGTCTGATCCTTCAGGGACCACAAGAATCATCACACACCATCAGCTTCTCCACCCACACCCCATCAGTAGCCCTCCTCCATCAAAGTCCATCTCCTTCTGTCTTCTTCACTTGCTCTGTCCTTCAGTTTTCTCTTTTAGATAATCAGTTTTAAATATTTATCATCCGTGTTAATTCAAATCAAACCAAGATTCAAAGACCAAGGTCTCTAAAATACCTAAACCAGCCCAGGTATGCTCTATGAACCTGCATTCTTGTTCTTCAAACATCAGAACCATCAGTAAGACCTTGTGGTATTCTCCCCTCTCTCTCCTTCTTCTCACCATAGTATTTCCTGTTGCCCTGTCCACATCTTGCCATTTCCAGAGCTAATATCACAGCACATTACCCAGCATGTGGACTGAAATATGGTTTATCCTTCTCCAGGTCCACAGCAGAGCTCTGTAAAACCTAGAATAAGATTTCCTAATTGAGCGTTCACTCAAAGGCATCCTGATGCCCAATGGTCCAATCACAGTTCAACAAGCCACTGAGGCACAGCAGGTCCATCAGGCTGAGGCTTTACACATGTTTGATTGTATGAGGATGGAGAGGTCGGCCTCGGATGGTGAGTGCAGGATCAAAAAAACTCACACAATGAAAAACAGTTCCAGACCAACAAGCTCCCACTGAAGGATTTTATTCAACAAGTAGTGAGGATTAGGATTAGGCCACAGGACTCCTCCTTGGACTGACAACACTGCTTATGAGCTGCCATCATGGAATCACGACCTTCACGCCATCAGAGCACTGATGACAGCCTGCAGGAAGAGCCATGTCACCCATTGGAACCCCTCAGTGGGGACGTTTTTGGTTTGCGGACCCTTTTGTTTTTCATCAGGCCGTTACAAAACCAACATGTCAGACGTTCATCCTGGAAACCAAAGCCCTTGAACAGTTCATTAATGTTGTTCTCCAGCAGAACACAAAACTCTCTCTCTGGTCTGTTTCACAGCAGCCAAACGTTTGCAGCGTTTTTGTCTCTGCCCATTAAACACCGTTAATTATTCATGATTCACTCACTGACCATAACGCTCTCTCTGTAGGCTGTGGGCTCAGGCCTCAGCTCTTCAGCAGAGTTACTGTTTCTAGGGCCCGGCTTAGACCTTCTGTGTCCCCTCAGTCTGAACGAGGTCTGGTTCATGTTTGTCTCCCTGCAGCTGTCGTCCCTCTAATGTGTTTTTAGAGCTGAATTATCAATGCAGAACAAAAACCAGCTTTCTCTACTGGAGGGTTGAGGGAGTTGTTGCCACAGGGACCACTGTGGTCTGCATGAGAACCAGAGTCCAGATCCATGTAGACTTCTGTCATTACTCCTGAAGTTCTCCTGTGCTGCCTCCTGATGATCTCTTGTTCTGAGCTGAGGGGCAGTTTGAGATCCTGAAGGCCCTTCTGCTTTAACAATCACATGGACACATTTAGCTTCTGTCTGACTAAAGGGAGGACCGGGTCAAGCCTCTGGATGCTGGCTCTGTTTGGACCTCTGTGGCGTGATTATTTTTAAAATAAAATAAACTTCCTGGGTTTGCTCACATTGCCCTTGGCATGTTTAAGGAGTTAAACATCACTAAAGTTTCTTCATCATGATGAACAAACATGTCAGTTTAATGATCTGTTGTTCTCAGAGGTCATTACCAGCAATGGTCCAGAACACAGAGAATAATCTCAGCGGCTTTAGTCCAGAGAACCAGCACCATGAGAACCTAAGAACTGGACTACTTTTGTGGTTTCTGTATCGTGTTGCTCTGTTAGGATCTGAACCATAGTGGGGCCTCCGTCCTGTAATGAGCCTCATACGCTGAGGTTGTGGTCCAGTCCTGCCATTGGCTGATACTTAAGTCCAGGGGTCCAATCAGTACCTGTGCTGATCCGCGGGATCAGTGCAGCACTGAGACGTCCATCTTCTTCTTAAGTGTTACACAGAAGAGAAAAGATGATTAAGGACACCAGTTTGAACTTCAGGTTTGATGTCTGTTTATTCAATGACAGGAAACATTTAGAGGAGCTGATCATCTAAAAACTGCCATCAGGCTCAAACCTGGTCTGGTCCTGGATCAGGAACATGATGCTGTTAGCTGCAGTCATGATGTGGGCTGTTCAAAGACTCGGTTCAAAGCGTGGGCGGTCTGAACGGCTTCTTCTGTTTCTGATTGTTGCAGTTTGAGGATTCTTTTAATATCAGATCTTTGGCCAGCTTTCTGCAGCACAAACACGTTTACACAGCCCGAACACCCAGCTGGGACGTGCACACATACATGTAGAGAGGTGCATGCACACAGATAAACACATATGCTGCTCACACAGCAGCAGTGGCCTATATAGCACACGGGGACACATACGTGCACACTCTCACACTCGATGCAGCAGCAGAATAAGAATCAGGCAGCAGGTCTCACAGGCTTCAGTGGCTCCTGCAGAGCAGATGGAGGGATGACGGAGGGATGGGGGTGATGTAGGGTTGGAGGATGGAGAATATTGATCCTTCTTCATCCCTCCATCGCCTCCTCGGCTGCTGCTGCTGCTGCTGCTGCTGTCACCGTCTTCTCCCTCAGACCAGAGATAAAAACAGACCAGGGCTTCTGCTGCTCCTCCGTTCTCCTTCTCCGGTCAGATCAGTTCATCCGTCGTTCTCCTTCCCTCCTCTCTCTCCCTACAGCAGGCCCTGCTCCTCTCCTGTTCCTCCTCTTCTCTCCCTTGTTTCCTTCTTGTTGCCGAGTCGATCTCTCCCTAATTATCATTCCTCTGCGTCTGACAGCCGATCCGATCCTCTGCTGCAGCGCTGATGATCCCTCTCTCGGAGCGTTAGTGTGAACGGACGGACGGACGGACACTGCCTCCGTTATTATCACCGCTGAAACATTAGTTTGTTCTCCCCCCGCTATACTGACGGAGAGGGAGGAGGGAGGGAAGGAAGGGAGGGAGGGAGGCAGGCGGGAGGTTTTAAAGACAGCCTATGTATGGATGGATGGATGGATGGATGGATCAACAGCTCTGAACCAGTAAGCTGAATCGATAATTGGGTTGGTATTAATAAAATCTCACCAACTCCAATCTCTAGAACTCACACTGTTAAAATGACAAAGGATCACCTGCTCCCACAGGGGTCTGAAAATGAGGAGTGGTCTGGGACAAAGCTAGAGTGATCCTTATAAGATGACTGAGTTTCAAACCTCCTTAGACCTGGTCTAAAGTCTAAACCTGGTTTTAAGTCTGAATTCTGTGGCCTGAGTGTTCCTGATACTTTGAGGACTCGTTATAGAGACTGGCACACATCAGTGAGATCCAAACCCATGCCTCCCTGAGCTTGTTTCACTCACAGGTCCACAGAGGCAGCACTCCTCAGTGCTCTATTCCTGTGCGCTTCAGTGAGCATAACTCTCTCAGAAACACGAAAAACACAGGCTTTTCTCCAAACATGGAGCTACGTTTATGATATCAGTAAACACACTAATGAGTCTCACTGATAATTATCATCATAGATAATTAAACGGGCAGTCCAGTGTGTTGTAATATAGAACAGAGTCGAGGATTCCTGCAGGAAAATGATCAAGTAAATCATTCAAAGCCCACAGGTATCTGATGTTCAGTAAACAGGTATATTATAAACATAGACGTCTGATCCTGCAGATTTTAATAATTAATCCAATTCCTTTGTACAGAAGTGTCTGATATGTCTCTTTGATAGTTTCTTATGCTCTGGATGATTCTGTGAAAAAATCCTTTTAATCTGAGTGTTGACATATTTGACATATTTCATACATAGTTCTGTGTGTTCTTTGGCACAATAAAAGGAGAGAGATTAAATCATTCAGACCAAACTCCCTGATTAGATATCTGCACTGCTGTAAAGTGAATGAGAGCTGACCTCTGATTGGTCTGATCTATGTCATGCCACAAACACAGCCATGTATAACCAAGGCCCATAATCCATCCTCTTTGCACTCACTGCCTGGATTTGTGACGAGAACGTGAATCCTCAAAATAACAAAACATAGTCCGACAGGCCCCAAACCACCTCGTACCACATGCTTTAGACAACGCACTGAGAATCTGATAAAGTTATGATCAATGGACTTATGAATAATATTTAAGATACTGAAAGTGATTTAAACACTGACGACCCTCCTGTAGTCTAGTTGTGGCCGTAGATCAGGTGTCTGATATCAAAGACAGCTGAGCCCTCACTTGGATGTCCCTCCTTAATAACAGTGAAACAAAACATTGTCCCAACTATTACTAAAATCTAATAACATCTGTGTGATATCATACTCTGATCCCTGAAGACAGATGGAGACGTCCAGTAGTTCATGTGAGCTGAGACCAGAACCCTGTGCTCCCTCTGACCCTCATCATAGCTGGAGGAGGGCCATCCACACACATCATTCATAGCCATTAACCCTCACATGCACAACCATTCACCCCAACATGTCACCTGTACAAACACTTATAAACAGTAGAGTTACAAAACACTGATTTTTGTAAATCAGCTGATCAGCTGACATCTTTAAACTAAAGGTCAACAGCACAGACGACTTACTGTACTAACAGACCTGTTCCATTAGAGACCAGATATGAAACAGGACTTCATTTGACTCATCATAATGTTGATATTTAAATGTGGACATTTCCAGTATCACTGATGATATCACAGCTGAAGGACACGTCCAACATCACAGCTGACAGACATGTCCAATATCATAGCTGAATGTCCAATATCACAGCTGATGGACATGTCCAATATCACAACTGACGGACATGTCCAATATCACAGCTGATGGACATGTCCAATATCACAGCTGATGGACATGTCCAAGGTCACAGATGATATCACAGCTGTTGGACATGTCCAACATCACAGCTGATGGACATGTCCAATATCACAGATGATATCACAGCTGACGGACAGGTCCAACATCACCGCTGATGGACATGTTCAATAATAACAGCTAATGGACGTGTCCAATATCACAGCTGATGGACATGTCCAATATCACAGCTGATGGACATCATGTCCAATATCAGGCTCCTCTTCTCTGGAACCATTTACCGACCACGGTTCAGGAGGCAGACACCCTCTCTACCTTTAAGGTTAGACTTAAAACATTCCTCTGTGATAAAGCTTTCAGTTAGGGACCAGCTCATAGTCCATAGTTTAGACACATAGTTAAGATGCAATAGGCTTAGACTGCCGGGGGGATCTGGCACACTGGGCTCTATCCCTCTCTCTCTCACACTCTCTCTCCATATCTGCCTCTGCCCCTTTCTGTTTGCTCCTGTACTCGTCTCTGGCTCTGGTCTTTTAGGTGGTCTGGGATCCTCGGTGGAGACTGCCTGCTGCTGTGGAGTCACGAAGCCTCAATAACTACAATTACAGACATAACACATATTTGGCCATCTCACTCCAGTTCATAATCATTATAGCTGTTAATGTTGATATTAACATGATCTTTCTATCCATGGTTGATACATCTATAGTAACTATCTCTAGCTCCACATGGACATGAGATCCCTCCTGAGAATGAGGTGTCACATCTCAAGAGGTCTACCATTAATACATTTATACTTAACGGAGACAAATATGGTAGGGATGCACTTGTGGTCTGGGCACCCATGAGTTCGTCACTACCATAAATTCTTATTTTCAGTAAGACTTTTATTGATTATACTTCTATAAAATTATCACCACAACCACACAGACATGAGGACCCTCCTGAAAACAAGTTCTAGCATCTCAAGAGGCTAACCTCTAATAAATTTGTTTGCAGCAGAAACAAATTTGACGACGACAGGTCTATGATTGGTCCATTGATCTGTCACTAACTTTAGTTCTTACTTTAGTCCACTTGTCTCCACCTACCTCCCTCCCTTTGCCCACACACCCAACACAGCATGGTGTGGATTTGCTGTTCATCATGAGACTGGGGTCCACATTCAAGATTTCCTGCTGCTTAACAGAAGGTTTTTTCTTGCCGCCATGATGGAAGGATTCATGATTGGCTATATGGATTCATGTTGGGTGTTGGATGTATATATTTGTATATATATGTATATGTGTATTTTTATATGTATATATGTACCTATGCATATATGTGTATCCATAATATGAAGAGCTTTGTGCTTTATTGTAAAGTGTCTTGAGATAACACTTGTTATGAATTGCCGCTATACAAATAAAGATTGATTGATTGATTGATGGACCTGTCCAATATCACAGCTGACATCACTCTGGTAACCTCCTACATGTGTGATGTCAGCTGCCGCACAGGCGAAGAACACATAATGAGCCCCCCTAAAGCACTAGGCCCAAGGCCCCCTCAAAGCAGGAACCTTAGGGACCCCTGAAGCATGAGGCCCCAAGTCCCCCCCATAGCACAAGGCCCCTCTCTACTTTTAAAGCACAAGGCACCAGACCCCCCTGGTAATAATAGGTCCCAGAATCCCCTTAAAGCACGAAGCCTCAGGCCCCTCTTAAAGCAGGAGACCCTAGGACCCCCTAAAACATGAGGCCCCTGGCCCCCTTAAAACACAAGGCACCAGGGTCCCCTGGTACTTTGAGGCCCCAGAATCCCCTTAAAGCAAGAGATCCCAGCCCCCCCTTAAAGAACAAGGCCCAGAACTCCATAGAGCAGGAGGCCCCAGGCTCATCTTAAAGCAGGAGGCCCCAGGTCCCCCTCAAAGCAAGAGACCTTCGGCCCCCTAAAGCATGAGGCCCCAAGCTGCCCTTAACAGTAGAAGTCAGAGTGAGGTGAGGCCCCCTGACCTGAAGATCAATAAGCAATAATAATAATTTAGATCGATAAATGATCACGATAAAAACAAAAAAAAACTACAACAGCTCATTCAGGTCTCGTGCTGTCCTCACTGCTCCTGCATTACGTGACGTGATAACCAATGATCAATCAGAGCTGATAATCGAAGCTGCACGCGCTCAGACACGCGGCCTAGCCCACAGTCACAGTGAAGAGGTCTTCATGAAGCGGGTCAACGTGAACCCTGCAGGCCTGGGGTTCATATGTACAGCTGCAGCAGTCTGCGGACATACAGGCAGCGCGCACACGTACATGCACGTTCACACACACATGCACCTGCACGGTCACGCGCACACAAACGCTCTCTCGGTGTCACTGAGCGATTGTCCCAGTGATCCGGAGGCTCTGCTCGGTTGGATGTTCGGTGTTCGCTCACCTGCGGGCCGGAGCGTCCTCCGTCCTCTGCTCCGAGGTAAATAATCCCGTCACAGCGTCACAGTCACTCTCTCACAGTCACAGGAGGATGCTGGGAGCTGCAGCCCGAGCCAAAGATCCTCCACGGCGAGCAGAGGGCTCACTCTGACTCTGATTGGCTGGGTCATCTCTCTGCTGTGTGCAGTGGCGCCCCCTGGAGACTGTTATCAGGACATACGATCACTTATGATTAAAGACACAAAACAAATTCAAGGTTAAAAAAGAGATCAAGCATAGCATTTCAGAGAAAGAACAAATATATAATCCATTATGATTTAATAATAAGAACAAATACAACTGCTAGCCTCAGTAGCTCACTATTAACTCAATGGTTAGCCAAAACAGCGGCATATATTTTGAACATGTAGTCCCACTAATGGAGACTGATGGCTGACCCTTTCCACAGTTTGCTAGTTCAATTTTATTATGCAATCCATTTTTGATGAGGCAGGTGCTGGCATTCCTTTTTTTTTGGCTTGGCACACTAAAATAAGATTTGATTTCTGAACAGCACAGACTTATACAGAGCACGGAGTCTATATTGGTTATATGTTTATTGCTCCCTTCTATTTTCTTTCTTTTCTGTGCCTTTGCAACTTAACCACTCCTTTCCTCTACCCTGAACTATTTGTCAATGTATGAATGTTAAGGTTCACCTGTGGAGAGTGTGATTATCATTATCTGTTCTACCTCATACCTGGTAGTTAAGATTTTGTACCTGTGGAACATTTTGATAATACTCATTCCTCTATAGAAGCCTTAAGTTAAATTACCACGGCATTTCTCAGGGCCTGTTTCCCTTTGTTGACTCGTTGACATATTGTAAGATTAGGAGTAAGCACAGAGCCATAGAGTTCAGTATGGTATTCATTTTGGATATCTTCCTAGGTACGGTCCCAGTGATAATTTGTTTTAGGGCTGTGTTTTGTATTACATTTTTTTCTTTTTCTCTCTTTTCTTTTCTTCCTCTCTATGCTTTTCCTCTTCTCTCACTCCCTCTTTCTCCACTATATATAAGCTGTTACACAATGCCAGGTCAATACATCGTCACCATCATCCCTGATGAACAAGGCAGGAATGACAGCAGATAGGGGGGTTCGTCTGGTTTCTTTGAATACAAAGGGCATGAATAATGTCAGCAAAATTGGTAAGGTATTGACACATCTGCAACATCTTAAAGGGAACATTATGTTCCACCAAGAAACTCATCTCAAAACGTCGGATACTCTGCGTATTAAAAGGGCATGGATGGGTCATTTATTTCAATCCAAATTCTCTGAGAAAGCCAGGGGCACAGCCATCATCATCCATAGGAGGGTTTTATTCAATCCAGTGAATACTACAATATACAATACAATACACTGTAAAAGGGTTGTTGCAAATTTTACAGTAATTTACTGGCAACAAGATGCCAGTAAACTACTGTAAATGTCTTTACAGTAGCATTACCTTATTTAAATAAACAGGAATATTATTGTATTTTCTATAATTGTTTTAGTCCTGTATTTTCATTCAAGGAATCGTTGCTGTCTTTCAATTTAGAGCATTATTAATATATTAAAAACTGCACCCTTGCTGTTTTTCCATTTACAGTATCATTATTCTACCACTTTTTAATGCATTTTAAATTGCAGTGAACTTGCTGTATTTTAACTCATTTAACGATGTCTTTAACTATTTTACTGACCATGTATTAGCAAGATATTATTTTGTAAAAAAAAAAAAAAAATCACATACATCATTTTTTATGCAATAAAATACATTTACTCAAACAATGGTTTCACTCAAATATGTGAAACATTGCCAAAAATATCTTACCTGACATTGGTCAGTTTTCCTGGGAAAAGTGGCATTTTCTCCTGATCCATTACCATCTTCAATATTTACTGTATAGACATTTTACAGTAAATAACTGTAGATTTAATGGTAAATATTGTAAATTTTACAAAAATCTGAATGTTTTCCCACAATATTTTGCCATTTACAGTAATTTACTGCATAGCTGTTTACAGTAGGTAGCTGTAGATATTACAGTGAAATGCTTTTAAGTTCACAAAAATCAGTTACAGTGTACAATAACTTTTTTCTCCAAAATCCCTGACACCGACAGCCTCCATTTAATCATAGGTGGTGATTTTAATCTGGTTCAAGATCCAAACCTTGACAGATCTTCCCCACACAATCTAATCAATCCAAATTTACCAACATATTGATGATTATGCAACCAGATTGGGAATCTCTGGTCCATGGGGAATTAAGAACTCCCAAAGTAGAGCTTTTTCTATTTTTTCACATGTGCACCACACGTTCTCATGAATAGATTTTTTTTTGATGGATAATACACTACTACACGGTGTGAGTTCCTGTGACTAGCACCCTTTAGCTACCTCTGATCACGCGCCTACCTCTGTGGACATTCTTTTTCCTGCTGCTATATCTCCTCTCTCGTCCAGTTTCTGGTGATAGTGCCAGGCACTGGGCCTCCCAGGCTCAAGGGACCTTTTCTATCCGAGGGCCTCTTTTCTCAAACACTTTGCTGCTCTAATGCTAATCTTCTAGAGATGTGCAGGAAACAAAAACTTTGTTGAAGAAATAGGTGCAGTCTGAATCAGGAGAGGAGTCCAGCCAACTTGCAGCCAGATCTGTATTCAGTCATGCAAACAGATGAGGTGAGTTGGGTCTGCAGAGTCAACTTCATGAGAATAAAGGCAAACAGCATTTTTATAATACATTTTGTGGGCGTGCCATGATCTGAAAGACAAATCCCTTTACTTTTAAAATATTTTCTGATTGGAAACTTTTAATGGTGTCGTAACACGTCCGTTACAGTGATGATCAGTGTGTGTGATACAGGCTCTGCTTGACTCTATAACTTTAAACAGGACTTTAACTTGCACAAATAATTTTCAGTGTTTCCGCTATAGTGTACACCCCCGCCGTGCCAACAGGATCCCCACCCATAAATTCAAGTGGAGATTTAAAGAACAAAACATTATTTGATTTTTATTTTAATCAATCACAATTTTAGAGTCTAATGCGTCACTATCGTATCATTAGTCTACATTCATGAAAATGCATTTCTCCTGTCCTCTGACTATTTCCGCTGCTGGCTGGTCAGGCCTCTCTCTCCCTCACAGAGTCTGATTATTCATGAAAAAAACATTCAACAAAACAAACGCTGCCTTCAGTTAAACAGCGCATAACATGAATGAAACATTCACTGATTTAAGTAATGCTTTCACACAGAGCATAGAAAGGAAGGAAAAGCTGAAGAAGAAGAGAGATTTTCATCTGATGTGAACATTTGATCTAAACCTCGACTCAGTGGCTTTGCGCGTGTGCGTGCACGTGCGTGTTCCTCAGTGCTGGTGAGCGTAAAGACGCAGATAAACGCGCATAGAAGGGACAGTGAGGGATCATCAGTCACTGTGTGTGATTTTATCATTAAAACGGTGTCTTGATAGTTCATGTTCCCGGTTTTAGTGAAAACAGAGACTTAAAAAATGACGAGTCAGCCTTTTGATGAATCAAATCTCAACATCCTTCATCAGTCCAGCTCCTGTTTTCACTCACTCACTGTTTTCTAAATGATAAATTCATCCTGAGGGATCCTGGATCACTTATTCTCCATGATATAAGACGATCTTTGATCTTTGAAGGATCAAGCCCATAAGTGGGTCTCAGAGCTGTTTTTAGTGGACAGTGTATAATCAGGTAAAACTGTGGCAAACATGTCTTTAGTGTATGGAGGCCCTAAGAGGACAAACATCCATCAGAGTATGTCAGAGTATACCCACTGGAATAAACCAGACTACACCACTGGATAGATAGATAAATAGATAGATAGATAGTTGAATGAAAAAAATGAACAGAAAATTATGAATATAGAAAGATAGATTAATGAATGAATACATGAAAAACCATTAATATAGATAGATAGATGAGTGAATAAACAAACAAAGTGATTAATATAGATGATCCTGAACGACGGACCATGCCCCCCATCCTAAAGCACCAAAGCTAGCGGAAACACTGATTTATATGATTTTATAATATTCTGATATCTCTTAAGTTTAATATCATTTTTATAAAGTATTTGCTGTGTGCTGTTTACAGAAGAAATTTGCACTGTTCATTCATACTGTAACTTTGTTTGCCTTTGTTAAGGTAGCTACATCTAAAAAAAATACACTTCAAAGAAATGTCAGAAAGGCCGTTTGAGCCTGCTATTTAAATTCTGCAAAATGTTCCAAATAAACATATCTTTTTGTATCAAACATGCCATTTCTTTAATGAAATGTAGCCTTTCCCATCTACCTCGGTCTAAATGATCAGACATGTAATGCTGTAATGGATAAATGAACAGTTTTATGCTGGTTTAATCCATGCAGACTAGTCTACATGCTCTTGTTTGACATTGACCTTAAGCAGGGTACACACATAAGGATTTTCAAAATCTGAAGAGATTTTTTATCTGTTAAAGAGCCCACACATGAAGATAAAAAATCAGGCATTGAACTGTTTTGATCGTACTGTGTGTGGTGTGCTCCAATAATCTTAACACATTACACCACACACATAACCATTCTGTCCCACCACCGATCTGGGATCTAGTCCTCCAAGACAGAAATCTCGCGTGATCAAACGTGATCTAACAAAAATGAAGAAGAAGAAGCTCAGCAACGACCATAAATGTTGTCTATGGCAACAACGGGAAATAACAACACGCAACATGGGAGAGGACATACGAGAAGAGGGAATGATGGTGGTCTTTGGACTATTTTTGACGGAAAATCAGGAACTGCATAAAAGACTGTGGAAAAAATCCTGGAGACAGCGTGAACATGTGAGCTGGTCCTCCGTTTCTTAGGTCCACCGAACCTTATGTTTATGTTTATGTTTCAGGTTGGCCATGCTTGTTTTTTTTACGCCTACTTCTTTGTTTCTCCATTAGCTTGCTTCTTGATTGGCTACATTCTGTTCCACATCACAATTCACAGAGTCATGACTCGGGAGTCGTTGGCTTTCCCCACACATGAAGATTTTAGGTCGTAAATATTGAACAAGTTTAATATTTACGATTGTCAGCCCCGACCCGTTTCAGATCCGATTATCGGGACAAATTCACTCTAAACACACCTCAGACCACAGAAAAATCTTATAGGACAATCTTATAAGGTTTGCATTTGCTGTCCTTGGTTAGGAAGGGGGAAGGTCGGGACAAAAACAGCCCGATAATCTTTATGTGTGTACGCTGCTTTAGCAAGATATTCAGGTTTCTCTCTTCAAGATATAAACCTGAGTGCTTTTTTAGGTGGGCTGGGGAACAATGGTGAGGGACTTGACTTGACATAACCTGTGATTCGACTCGACCTGACTCGACATAACCTGTGACTTGACTTGACTTGACTTGCCCACAGCAGAAAAAACTTGGGACTTGGTTGAGACTTGGACCCAAATGACTCAACTTGACTTGGGACTCGGATCGGAGGGACTTGGGCAATCACCTACAGCGACTGGCATGACAATTTCCGTATGTCGCGTTGATCTTTTACTAAACTTTGCCAGATGATGGAGAGAGTGATGGAGCCCTGTGAAATCACCGTTTGCACACCGGTGCCTCTAGGGATGCGTGTTGCTATCATGCTATATAAACTAGCAAGCTGTGCAGAGAACTGTGTGATAGCCAATCAGTTCATCATGCACAAGAGCACTGTGAAGAAAATGGTGTACTTATTCTGCCACTGAATGGTCGATTCCATTATCAAAACGCTGATCAGAGCACCCACTTTGGAGGAGGCATGTGCTATCACAGGGAGGTTTGAATGGGTCCACTCCATTCCTCAAATCATAGGTATTTATATGTTCTGCTGCTTTATTTATCTTTTGTCTTGATATGTTGTGTGCAGTTTTGTTTCTTGACCCTGTAGTATGCATTTTTCAGCATCTTTCAGCAGTGCTTGATCTTGTTTGGCATACGTACAAACCCTGCTTCGCCTAACTTTTTGCTAACCTTCTTAAATACACTAGCGGTCAAAATTTTTAGAACACCCCAGCTTTTCCAGTTATTTATTGCAACTCAAGTTGTGAAAGTCCAATGAATATCTTGAAATGTCTCAAAGGTAAGTGCTGTACTGCCATAGCTTAAAAGAAAAGGTTCTTTTAAGCTATGGCAGTACATAGCATAGCAGCTAAAGCTGTTCTGCAGCAATGAAGGTCGATCAAGCCTTGAAAGCTGCCTCTACTAATCCCTACAGGTGTTCCAACTTGTCTTCTTTGCTCACAGCCCCCTCTGTCTGCATGAAAGCATACCCTGTGGTCCCATACCCTCGTGAGCATCAGTTGGACAGCATTGTACTGCAGAAAGAAAATGGCAAGAAAAAGGCAATCAACAATGGAAGAGAGACAGACCATCGTAACACTTAAAAATGTAGGTCTTTCTTACAGACAAATTGCAAAGAAAGTCAAGGTGTCAGTGAGTACAGTTTTGTTCACCATCAAAAGGCACTCAGAAACTGGGGAAACTCTGACAAGAAGAGGTCTGGCAGACCCAAAGCCACAACTAAACCAAAGGACAAGTTTCTGAGAGTTAACAGTTTGTGTGACAGGTGGCTCATAGGACAACAGCTTCAAGCACAGCTTAATAGTGGTCATAGTAAACAAGTCTCAGTTTCAGCTGTGAAGAGAAGACTTCGAGCTGCAGGTTTGACAGGACGAGTTGCAGCAAGAAAGCCATTGCTAAGACGCCAGAATAAGACAAAGAGGCTTGCCTGGGCCATGAAACACCGCCATTGGACTACCGAAGACTGGATCTTTGTACGTTGTCGAGTAAGTGAAAGGATGGTCCACACTGTGTGACATCAACTGTCAAACATGGAGGAGGAAGTGTGATGGTCTGGGGCTGTTTTGTTGAGTGAGAGGCACCCTGAACCAAAACGGCTACCACAGCATTCTGCAGCACCATGCAGTACCCTCTGGTATGAGCCTGATTGGTCAGGGGTTCATCTTACAGCAAGATAATGACCCAAAACATCAGTCCAAGCTATGCCAGAACTACCTCAGGAAAAAATAACAAGATGGTAAGCTTGAAAACATGGAGTGGCAGCACAGTCTCCAGACTTGAACCCCTTCGAGCTGGTTTGGGATGAACTGGACAGAAGAGTGAAAGCAAAGCAACCTACAAGTGCCACACATTTATGGAACTTCTGCAACAGACGTGAGAAGAACTTTCTGAAGAATATTTGATTTCTATTGTAGAAAGAACACCTCGAGTGTGTTCAGCTGTTATATCTGCCAAAGGTGGCTACTTTGATGAGTCTAGGGTTTAGCATACATTATATTTCTATAAATTGATTTCATGATTTCTTTCTTTTTACTCCAATTGCTTATTTGTACTATGCTTTCATTTCAGAGTGCAATGAGACATTAAACTGAATATTATTCAGTAAAAAACTGGAAAAACTGGGGTGTTTTAAAACTTTTGACTGGTAGTGTATCTCGCTATCCTGGTACTTTCTACCGTCTACCAAGGACATTATGTTCATGTTTTTCACCACACTGATAAAGTGACTGGTTTCCTCCTCCCTCCAAAAGTGTGGTGTCATCTTTCATTTCGCCATGTTTTTGGGGCGGCAGTAGCTCAGTCTGTAAGGACTTGGGTTGGGGACCGAAGGGTGGCCGGTTCAAGTCCCAACTGGACCATGTTTGGAAGTTGGTTTGGTAGCTGGAGAGGTGCCAGCTGACTTCCTGGGCACTGCCGAAGTGCCCTTGAGCAAGGCAC
The DNA here is from genome assembly GCA_037902135.1 of Cetoscarus ocellatus. NCBI lineage: Eukaryota > Metazoa > Chordata > Actinopteri > Labriformes > Labridae > Cetoscarus > Cetoscarus ocellatus. The sequence continues at coordinate 198,841 of JBAMNC010002030.1, read as the reverse complement.
TGAACCCCAGAAACTGCTCGGTAGTGCTTCTTCAGGAGCAGCATGCCATCACTCTGACATCTCTCCATTAATGCATGATCATAGTACCTGTTTGCATGTGCATGTGTATTTCAGCCTGTGTTTGTGTAGCATGTTTCAACAGAGTGTAAAGAATGGAATTTCCCCACGAGGGACTAATAAAGGATAACTTTCTTTCTTTTTTCTTTTCTTTTACAACAAGAACGTCCTGTACTCAATAGACCAAGATTCTTTGAGAATAGAACATGCACAGAACACAAATTAATGTTCCTTTCGATGGGGACATCCTGATAGGTGTATACATGACCAAATATTCCGGTTAGAAAAAGAGTAACCCAGGGGTGAGTTTTGGGTTTTGAAAAACCGGAAAATGAGCATATTCTGGTTTTTCAAAAGGGTTAGTGGTGTTTACATGGCCATGCGCAATGGGTTATTGCTAATATTCCAGTTATGAAAGGGTTAATGACTGCAAGTAAACGTAGTAACACACACTCTGATTAATTCTGTCTGAACTGAAAGTCTACTTATGAGGCTGATGTGGTATGAACTTCATTCATCAGGGGGTTAGAACGAAACAAGGTCATAAATCAGAAGAGCAGCTGTAGATGGCCCAGAGGGAGACTTCAGCTGACTAATTTTATTTGTGATCTGATTATTTAATAAATGGACAGATCTATGGTCTAGTTCAACTTTAACTAACTTGTCCTTGTCCTTTTTGTTACATTATATTTTGAATACAGCTGATGCACTCATTATCAGACATCAAAAAATGAAGAACTAAAAATTAAGACATCCAGCAGTGGCTAGACAGTTGACACAACTGAAATCAACAGGTCTTTTGCTAAATTTTACACAGACTTATGTATCTCTGAATGCCCCCCAATCTCCACGATGACTCCCAATCCCATAGATTTTCTTAATTATCTTCAAATTGATGAAACTATCTTCAGGGAACTGGGAAACCCAATTTCTGCTCTCGAGGTACAGGATACAATTAAATCAATGCAAAAGGGAAGGTCACCTGGCTCTGATGGCTTCACAGTTGAGTTTTATAAGGCTTTCTCTCCGCCTTTGGTCCCAATTTTGGTGAGGATGTTTAATGATTCCTACTGTGCAGGCCAATTGCCAGCAACGCTGTCTGTAGATTCCATCTCTTTGCTTTTGAAGAAGGACAAGGATCCCACCTTATGCTTTAACTACAGACCGGTCTCGCTTTTAAATGTTGACTACAAAATACTTGCCAAAGTTCTAGCTCCACGCCTACAACATGTGATGTCTTCCAATATATTTTTTATTATTTTCATGTTAGGAAGACACTCTTTCTTTAACACTAGGAGACTGTTTGATATTATGTTCTCTCCTACATCTAATACTCCCAAAATTGTAGTGATTCTCAACGCGGAGAAGGCCTTTGATAGGGTGGAGTGGGAATACTTGTTTTCTATTTTAGGAAAATTTGGCTTTCATTCTAAATTTATCTCCTGGATCAAATTGCTATATGCTAACCCCTCTGAATCTGTGAACACTAATGGCCTTCATTCCCCGTCCTTCTCTCTCCAGCGCAGGATACACCAGGGTTGCCCACTCTCCCCATAATTGTTCAAAATAGCCATTGAGCTATAAATGACCATCCTGCCAAAATATGTATCTTTTTCAATACATCCCATGTTGAATTAATAAATCCATTTTCACCAAATATTGAATGCTTTCATTTGAGGTAGCAAACCTGCCCACCTCAGGAAATCAATCCTCCAACTTTCTAAATCGCAAGGAGGGTTAGCGCTCCCAAATTTTCACTATTTCTTTTGGGCCTGCAACGTTAATAAACTCCTTTACTGGGTCAAATGTGAATCAGCTGAATCTGGTCTACCCTGGGCTCATGTAGAAATGTCCTCCTTGCTATGCTCGTTACATTCAGCTATTTGCCTGCAACTACCCATTACAATGTCCATGATCTAGGACTCGGACGCACTACCAGGTCAAGTTGGATGTGTGACCAGGTCAAATTGCTTGGTCACCAAATCTGAAAAATGTGAACTTTTCAGGCAGCGTCGCTTGTGGCTGTGCTGCGACAGCCAATCAGCATTGTGTGGGTGTGTCTATGCTGCAGTGGATGTATGCCGGCAGAGATAAAGGGTTTGGATGTATACATGAGGGAAAAAGGAGGAGGGGGGCATAAGCAGGCCAGGGGGAGGACCAGTGAAGAAGTTACGTTAGCTGAACCTCACTTAACATTTTACTGGAGACAGAGGACAACGTGGCAGTTAACAACAACTGTTATTACATTAGAGCGACAGTCCATGTCCGTGTGGAACATTACTTAGTGACTACATAAGTTTTGCATTATTCAACAGAAGTGGTGGCTCTTATTCATACAAATATATGATCTATGATTGATGATCGATGAACTATAATCTATGATCTATGAACTGTAATCTATGACATGATATGATCTTGGTGAAACTCAAGTGGGCGTGACGTCACTGAGCAACACGACGGTGACAAAATGAACTGTTTATGGACACACAACATGACTGACATGAGCTACCCGATCTCGGATGCCAAGTCGTGTTTTGTGTGAATGCACCTTTATGCCTTCTTCCTTAGACCAGAGAGAAGAAACCCAAGACCCAAGACCTTAGACCAGAGACCTGAGAATATCATCTTCAGTGTCTTGGGAATGCGTTCACACTCAACATCAGAGATTCTAGAGCTCCTCCTCTCCTGCTCCCTCTAATTTCCTTAATTTCTGCAACATATTCGTTCGCCATCACATTGACCTTCACATTGACCCTTACATTGATCCTCACATTGACCTTCACATTGACCCTGACACAGACACCACATTGACCCTGACACTGACACCACATTAACCCCCCCATTGAACATCACACAGACCCTCACATTGAAAAACACAACAACAGATGCTTCTAATCAGATGTTTAGTTCAATTAAAGGAGGACATGAAGAAAAGAAGAAAGTGATGAAGTTGAAAAAACAAGGTCTGAATAAAGAAGAAGATCTGGATGAAGATGAAGGTCTTGATGAAGATGACAGTCTAGTTGAAGATGAAGGTCTCGATCAGGATGAAGGTCTTGATGAAGATGAAGGTCTCAGTGAGGATGAAGGTCTGGATGAAGATGAGAGTCTGGATGAGGATGAAGGTCTGGATGAGGATGAAGGTCTGGATGAGGATGAAGGTCTGGTAGAAAATGAAGGTCTTGATGAAGATGAAAGTCCAGATGAAGATGAAGGTATGGATGAGGATGAAGGTCTGGATGAAGATGAAGGTATCGATGAGGATGAAGGTTTGGATGAGGATGAAGATCTGGATGAAGATGAAGGTCTGGATGAAGATAAAGGTCTCGATGAGGATGAAGGTCTGGATGAAGATGAAGGTATCGATGAGGATGAAGGTTTGGATGAGGATGAAGGTCTGGATGAGGATGAAGGTCTGGATGAAGATGAAGGTCTTGATGAAGATGAAGGTCTCGATGAGGATGAAGATCTGGATGAAGATGAAGGTCTCAGTGAGGATGAAGGTCTGGATGAAGATGAGAGTCTGGATGAGGATGAGGGTCTGGATGAGAATGAAGGTCTGGATGTGGATGATGATCTGGATGAAGATGAAGGTCTCAGTGAGGATGAAGGTCTGGATGAAGATGAGAGTCTGGATGAGGATGAGGGTCTGGATGAGGATGAAGGTCTGGATGAGGATGAAGGTCTGGATGAGGATGAAGGTCTAGTTTAAAATGAAGGTCTTGATGAAGATGAAAGTCCAGATGAAGATGAAGGTATGGATGAGGATGAAGAACTGGATGAAGATGAAGGTCTCAGTGAGGATGAAGGTCTGGATGAGGATGAGGGTCTGGATGATAATGAAGGTCTGGATGAGGATGAAGGTCTGGATGAGGATGAAGGCCTGGATGAAGATGAAGGTCTGGTTGAAGATGAAGGTCTGGATGAAGATGAAAGTCTGGATGAAGATGAAAGTCTGGATGAAGATGAAAGTCTAGTTGAAGATAAAGGTCTCGATGAGGATGAAGGTCTGGAATAAGATGAAGGTCTAGATGAGGATGAAGGTTTGGATGAGGATGAAGGTCTTGATGTGGCTGGATGAGGATGAAGACCTGGATGAGGATGAAGGTCTGGATGAAGATGAAGGTCTGGATGAGGATGAAGGTTTTAATGAGGATAAAGGTTTGGATGAGGATGAAGGCCTGGATGAAGATGAAGGTCTAGTTGAAGATGAAGGTCTTGATGAAGATGAAAGTCTAGTTGAAGATGAAGGTCTCGATGAGGATGAAGATCTGGATGAAGATGAAGGTCTCGATGAGGATGAAGGTCTGGATGAAGATGAAAGTCTAGTTGAAGATGAAGGTCTTGATGAAGATAAAGGTCTCGATGAGGATGAAGGTCTGGATGAGGATGAAGCTCTCGATGAGGATGAAGGTTTGGATGAGGATGAAGGCCTGGATGAAGATGAAGGTCTGGTTGAAGATGAAGGTCTGGATGAAGATGAAAGTCTGGATGAAGATGAAAGTCTAGTTGAAAGTGAAGGTCTTGATGAAGATAAAGGTCTCGATTAGGATGAAGGTCTAGATGAAGATGAAGGTCTCGATGAGGATGAAGGTCTGGATGAGGATGAAGATCTGGATGAAGATGAAGGTCTTGATGAAGATGAAAGTCTAGTTGAAGATGAAGGGCTCGATGAGGATGAAGGTCTGGATGAAGATGAAGGTCTCAGTGAGGATGAAGGTCTGGATGAGAATGAAGGTCTGGATGAAGATGAGAGTCTGGATGAGGATGAGGGTCTGGATGAGAATGAAGGTCTGTTAGGATGAAGGTCTGGATGAGGATGAAGGTCTGGATGAGGATGAAGGTCTGGCTGAAGATGAAAGTCCAGATGAAGATGAAGGTCTCGATGAGGATGAAGATCTGGATGAAGATGAAAGTCCAGATTAAGATGAAGGTATGGATGGGGATGAAGGTCTCGATGAGGATGAAGATCTGGATGAAGATGAAAGTCCAGATTAAGATGAAGGTATGGATAGGGATGAAGGTCTGGATGAAGATGAAAGTCTGGATGAAGATGAAAGTCTAGTTGAAGATGAAGGTCTTGATGAAGATAAAGGTCTCGATGAGGATGAAGGTCTGGATGAGGATGAAGGTCTGGTTGAAGATGAAGGTCTGGATGAAGATGAAAGTCTGGATGAAGATGAAAGTCTGGTTGAAGATGAAGGTCTTGATGAAGATAAAGGTTTCGATGAGGATGAAGGTCTGGATGAAGATGAAGGTCCTGATGAGGATGAAGGTTTGGATGAGGATGAAGGTCTTGATGTGTCTGGATGAGGATAAAGATTTGGATGAGGATGAAGGTCTGGATGAAGATGAAGGTCTGGATGAGGATGAAGGTTTGGATGAGGATAAAGGTCTTGATGAAGATGAGAGTCTGGATGAAGATGAAGGTCTGGATGAGGATGAAGGTCTGGATGAGGATGAAGGTTAGGATGAGGATGAAGATCTGGATGGGGATGAAGGTCTTGATGAAGATGAGAGTCTGGATGAGGATGATGGTCTGGATGAGAATGAAGGTCTGGATGAGGATGAAGGTCTGGATGAGGATGAAGCTCTCGATGAGGATGAAGATCTGGATGAAGATGAAAGTCCAGATTAAGATGAAGGTATGGATGGGGATGAAGGTCTGGATGAAGATGAAAGTCTGGATGAAGATGAAAGTCTAGTTGAAGATGAAGGTCTTGATGAAGATAAAGGTCTCGATGAGGATGAAGGTCTGGATGAGGATGAAGGTCTGGTTGAAGATGAAGGTCTGGATGAAGATGAAAGTCTGGATGAAGATGAAAGTCTAGTTGAAGATGAAGGTTTTGATGAAGATAAAGGTCTCGATGAGGATGAAGGTCTAGATGAAGATGAAGGTCTCGATGAGGATGAAGGTATGGATGAGGATGAAGGTCTGGATGAAGATGAAAGTCTAGTTGAAGATGAAGGTCTGGATGAGGATGAAGGTTTGGATGAGGATGAAGGTTTGGATGAGGATGAAGGTCTGGATGAGGATGAAGATCTGGATGAAGATGAAGGTCTGGATGAAGATGAAGGTATCGATGAGGATGAAGGTTTGGATGAGGATAAAGGTCTGGATGAAAATGAAAGTCTAGTTGAAGATGAAGGTCTGGATGAGGATGAAGGTTTGGATGAGGATGAAGGTTTGGATGAGGATGAAGGTCTGGATGAGGATGAAGATCTGGATGAAGATGAAGGTCTTGATGAAGATGAAAGTCTAGTTGAAGATGAAGGTCTCGATGAGGACGAAGATCTGGATGAAGATGAAGGTCTCGATGAGGATGAAGGTCTGGATGAAGATGAAAGTCTGGATGAGGATGAGGGTCTGGATGAGAATGAAGGTCTGGATGTGTCTAGATGTGTCTGGATGAGGATGAAGGTCTGGATGTGTCTGGATGAGGATGAAGGTCTGGATGAAGATGAAAGTCTCGATGAGGATGAAGGTCTGGATGAAGATGAAAGTCTCGATGAGGATGAAGGTCTGGATGAAAATTAAGGTCTTGATGAGGATGAAGGTCTGGATGAGGATGAAGGTCTGGATGAAGATGAAGGTCTCGATGAGGATGAAGGTCTGGATGTGTCTGGATGAGGATGAAGGTCTGGATGAGGATGAGGGTCTGCAGAACACAGAAACATGTAGGACACAAAGCAGAGAAAATGAAGATCTAGAGTGAAAGCTGCTGTTCCAGTTTCTCCTCTGACGTCTGCAGGATCATGGACACACCGAGATGAGATGAGGGATCTTCTTGATGTCTCCGATCAGCTGCTCCTGTCACAGTGTGTCTTCTTCTTGTTTCTGTCTCTGAATGTCTTTCAGGTGTGGTCCTGTTGGTCCTCCTCTGCTCTCTGTTCTTTGACCTTCTCCCTCATAAACATGATCAGGCTGAACATTTCTGCATCAATCATCACTCAGACATAGAGGCTGAGACAGGAGAGAACCAGGAACACAAGGAGATAAAATAAGATCTAAAAGAGGCCTCAGCCTCCTCCTGTGGGTCATCAGGAACCTGCTGCTGTGGACCACAGACTGATCCAGGTCAGAGAGATGAAGTGAGCAGATAAAAATAAAACAGAACAGGATCTCCGGCTGACTCTGCAGAGCTGAACACCTCAGCTTCATAACATGGACCTCCTCAACAGGATTTAAGGTGACTCAGGCCGGATCGGAGGGTCATGTGATCTTAAAGTGATGTCTGAGGTCAGCCTGACCGTTAGTGAACACAGCAGCAGCTTCACCACCGCATAGGGCGCCACAGTGTTCAGTCCAAGATCATGAGAAGGAATCATCATGTCATCACTTCCTGGTCCCTCCTGCGGGGGCCGAGGGGGTCCAGTGTCAGAGTCATCACCCTGAACAGACCTCTAACCATCCTGGGGTGGTCTATAGTCAGGGAGGAGACCCTGGACTGGTATATCTGGTTGGACCCTGTAAGCAGCCTGCTGCAGCTTTGAGGGCCAGCAGGGGGCAGCAGAGTGGGGACAGGATGGTCCCAGTAAACATAGGGTGCGTCCGAATAGTTGTAAGGAACCTTCCTTACTGAAGAAATGACCCGGAAGCATTTCAGCATCAGCCATGATAAGTGCTGTTCGAATTGTCCAAAAGTTAAGGAAAGGAAGGTCAATGCTTCCTTTATTATCTCCTTTAGCTTAGGAAACACTGGACCATCCTTTTCAAAAGGAAAGGAGAAATGAATGCCCCATAATGCCTTGTGGCTCCTGCCGAAGGTTTCCGGCAACTTACGAAGGAGACAGAACGAGTTTTGTGGGACTTTGAAGATATGAATATAATACTGTGTAAACTTTTTGTCAGGTATAGAGAAAGAGATATGCTTCAAAGTCAGTGCTTTCAAAAATAGAAAAGTTAGTTCATTTCCTTTTTAACCATTTTTAAATTGGTGGACTGATAAACAATTACATGTTATAATTTATAAAGTACTTGCTTTAAGGCATTCCTTTTTCTCCATAACTGCCTACAGTGTGGATGAATATTAAACATACAACTGTGGTCCTTGTCTCCTATATTAATATTATATTTTAATTACCACATTTTCATCTATCTTAATTTATGAAGTAAATCATGCCAATAATAAAACAGAACAATGAGGTCTCTAATAACGTTTATTAAACAATCAATAAAAGGACAAATGAGGTATTTAACAATACTTCAAATATAATGACAAATTGAAAAAATGTTCACAATGATATATGTGAATGAAACAGGGAGAATAATGCTTCTGAAACATTCTGACGTATTATCAGACCTCAGGTTTAAAGTGCCCTGTAAAAAATGTCAACATTTATAAATGCTCTCACCTAACCTCACAGCTGAGAGCAGAAAACACACACTGCATGACCAAAGGACAAACACCTGTCACAGGTAAATCCTCTGATCATGGATTGTTCATGTTAACAGGCCAAACGACACAAAACAACGCTGTGAGGTAAAGCAGATGACAAAGACACTTCTTGTAGTTCATTTTCTGAACATTGTAGTTCGTCATGGCTTACCTACGTCACAAGAAATCATCGTCGAGTAAATATGAAGCGAAAGTGAAAGTGCAGTTGAATTAATCTTTTATCGCAGTGCTCCTCTCCTTTCCTCTTATTCCTCTTTTCCTTGACCCTGTGACGTTTTCCATCGGGGTTAAGGGAAAGTGGATAGTAAAGGACTTAGGAAGGACTTTTCAGACGCACCCATGGACCACGTTTAAACCTGATAATAAGCTGATGATGTGGAGACCTCAGATGAAGGCGAGAAGATCCATCTGTGAGGAGGCGGAGATGTTCTCCATGTCAGTGAGCTGCTGGATGGTTCAGCTCAGTGAGGTAATGCACAGTGACCTCTGACCTTAGAACTGTGTGTGGGCTGCAGTGGGAGTGTGGAGGAGACCAGCAACGTGACCACACTGAGGATCAACATCTCCACCTGCAGCAGAGACACCAGAGAGACATCAGGAGAGACATACATACATAAACACACACACACACAAATATATATATATATATATATATATATATACACATACATATATGTATATATATATAATATATATAATATATATAAATATATGTATATATATATATACATATATACATATATATGTATATGTATATATATATAATATATATGTGTGTGTGTATATATGTGTGTGTGTATATATACATATACATATACATATATATATATATATATATATATATATATATATATATATGTATACAGTGGCGGCTGGTGCCAAAAAAAAGAAATAATAAAGACAAACATAATCACAATGCAACCTACTTTGAACAATGTAAATACATATGTATACAATTGTTTCAGTGCCTTATTCCTGTTCAACATGTATGTGTTGGGAGTGTAGCTTTAGATTTATTTATCAAACTGCAGAGGGTTTGCTACGGGGCCCCTAAAGCAGGGGTATTCAATTAAAAGTCACCAAGGTCCAATTAATAAAGTTCCCACCAATATAAGGTCCGAACCGAAGTCCAAATTGTGTCTTATAGCCTTCCCATATGTCCACATTTTTATGGTTTCAACAATATTTTCTGTCAATTTTTAATGCAGGATATTTTTTATTGAGTGCACAGCTAGCTCCTTTACCATAAATAAAAATAGCCCTAGGCAAATTAATTAAGGCTTTTATTTTAGATTAAAAAAGAAAAACCTGAAATATAATAAATAAAAAATTGCAAACAGAGCCAAATAACCATTTTTTCTCTTAAATGAAAGAGGTCCCAGCCAAGAATTAAAGGCCAACACATCAAGTTAAAAAGTCAACATCTTCAGAAAACAATAAATAAAAGGTGGCTCTTTTTAGGAAAAATCAAGTGCATACAGAGCACTGACTAAATATTTTTCCTCTTCTTTTTTCTTAAATAAGAGGTCACAGCCTAAAAAAATGAAGACCTACACTTCCAGTAAAAAAGTCAACATCTTCATAATACAAGAAATTAACTCTTAAAAGTACAACCATTTGTCATCTGTAACTGCTTTTCTGCTGTGTTGTTGCAAAATGATGTAACAAGAAAGTGACAGGAAGATAAATATTTAATTTGCGCATGTTTCAGATTTTGCTCTCTCTCTGTCTTTGGCTCTCTATCCTTAACTCTCTCTCCATGTCTTTCAGTCTTTCCCTCTCTTTCTCACACACAAACATGCATTGCATGAACCCACACTCACATAGGCTAATAAATAAATAAACAGAACAGTGTTGCTAGAACTTGAAAATATGAAACATTCGGAAATAAACTCGTGCTAAAAACTGTAGAACTGCAACAATGAAAATAACACAAACAAATGATCAACTCGATTAGTGAACAATTAGAAAAAGAACATGATCAGCCCCGTGGAGAGTGCAGCGCCACCACAGCGCAAAAGCTCTCAGCCCTCATCAGCATTTCCCACACAGGTCAGTCGCAAAGCTTGCAGGTGACAAGGGTCTTATTTTTTTGCACAGGCGGTTTATTCCCAGTTTATTTGTCTCTGCCTCATGTTTGCTGGTGGCTGCTGCAGCTCGTGCTGTAAACACGATAGCAGCGGGAAAATCACCTCCACTAAATGAATCATGTCTCATTCCTCTTTAGTGCTTCGTTAAACAACAGTATAAGCTTCAGAAAACTTACAGAACATATATTTAGGAACACTCGTGGCATGACCAGCTTGTGATCAGACCACAGTAGCGGTTCTAGTGTTAACTGGAGTAGCAGTGCCCGGTGTATATCCGCGACTGTCGGAGGAAATGCTCAGTTAAAATCTATTCCTGTGAATTTATCAGAGATTGGTCACGGGTCCGGATCCGGACCGAGGTCCGCCATTTGGTGATGCCTGCCCTAAAGAGACATCGGCAGAAAAAATAATTATGAGTTCATCGTGCACACAAAAAAACTCATAATTTATTTTTTTCTGCCGATGTCCCTTTAGGGACTCCATAGTTTGCAGGCTGCAGGTTGGTATCTTTCTCCATCTTCTTCACCCAGCAGCCAGCAGCTCTGTTGTTCTCTGCTGCCCTTCAGTGGTGAAAGTTTAAAACTGCGTTAAGTTTAAAAAAATAAAAAACTTTTACAGTTAGATGACAATATGTTAGGCAAGAGAATATGTGTGAGTCAAAGTGAGACTTCATGCTATATCGATTCATTAATCAACTCATAACAACCAGATAATAGACTAATAAAAGATTATTCATATAGTAACTCATCAATAAACTTTTTTTATTGATATTTAATATAATGTGGTGATTCTTGAATAAATGAAAAAGTGAAGAGCTGCATGTTGATGTGGAGTCTGAGTAATGATGGAGTAAAATGGGTCATCGTCATTTAACTGAGATCTAAAAGTGTAATTAAATATGAATCAATCAATCACTCAGTCTCTATTTTTTTCTTTTGACTAAGGTCTGAATAAAAACACTAACGTCAGGCTGTAATGGTTTAGTTCAGATTAGTTTAAATCTAAAATAAAGCAGACCTGTAACCTGAATGACTGTAATGTTTCATTTTAGACATGAGGGGGCAGCAGCAACACTCAGACCAGAAAAAAGGACCATCACTGGTTTACCTTCAGGAAGAGGACGGTGGACTGGCCTCCGAATATTCAGATGATCGTGGTTCAGATCATCGTCAGCATCAGTGTCCAGTGATTAGATCCAGACAAGAAAACAAACTCAGAGTTTATGGGTCATTTAAAGATACAGCGCTGAGTGGAGATGATGTCGGTGCAGGCAGGAGATCACTAAGCGCTGATGGACCCTGGTGTCCTCATGTTGCTCTTCACAGAAAGGCCCTGCCCGACCCGGGGATGGAACCTGCGACCTTCTTGCTGTGAGGCACGTGCGCTACCTGCTGCACCACCATGCTGCCCAAACAACAATACACTCGCACTGAAAACACTACAACCACACAAACATCAGTACAACACTACAAACAAAACTAAAACAATTTAACCAAACAAACAGCAATAAAACACTATAGCCATGCAAACATTTAAACCACACAAACGACACTTAAACCTCACAAAAAACACAACAGCTATGCAACAAACACTACAAAGTCACAAACAACACTACAACCTTACAAAATTGCAAAAACAGTAAATCCGTACAAACAACACTACAACCCTTGAGCCACAGAACAAAAGACTACAATCACACAAACAACCCTGCAACAACGTAACACAAACACCACAACCACACAGGCAACATTAAAAGATGACAACCATTTTGACACTACAACCAAACAAACATCACAACAACCACAGTAACAACACTACAACTGCGTCCTGGACTTTTACAGCCTTGTCAACACAGTCTTTAAATAAAGTGATTCAGCTGAACGGTATTCAGTTCATTTTCATGTGTTCATACGTGTTTTTATGTTCATGTGTTCATATGGGTTTAAATGTTCAAGTAATCATGTGATCTTCACTCGTGTTTATTTGTGTGTTTTACACTGAGCAGCTCTATTTAAATTTAATTAGATTACTATAAATGTCAGCAGAGCTCGTTATTGCACTCACTGATTGGTTTTCAAGCACAGTTTTTCTGTGTAAAGAAGCATCATCTAAAGATAGATGAAGATTCAAGCTTTCATGCCGTTAACTTTATAAGATCAAGTTAATTGGTGGGGGGTCTAATATAAGTGCTGGTGGGTGTAAGAACATCCTGTGCTCTCTGTCAGAGTGAGTGATACGATTGTGGGGGGGGGCTCCTGCTCTGACAGTCGATCAGCCTCAGAAACACGTTAATAACATGAAACATGTTAAGACGTGTGAGCAGGGGAACATCAGAGCATCAGGGAGATGGATAAGTGAACAGGTGAGGACAATGAGAAGAGGGAGGAAGGGGTCCAGAGGGGGAGGGGGAGTCATCACAGGCTGCAGCTGATTGGTCGCAGAGCTGCTGCTGTTCCTGCTTGGGGGTGGGGGGGCAGAGAGCTGCAGATCTGAGGGCTGAGTCCTTGTCTCTCATCACTAAACATCTGAGGGAGCAAACAGGAAACACCGGGAACATCTGAGTCTGTATTCAGACAGAGAGGAAGAGGAGGGAGGGGGCTGCAGCTCCACCAGACCAGGATCTTCTTCAGCTTCAAGCCTCCAAAAAACATCTGGAGAGGACAGACGTGTGGATCATTAGTGAAGATCTGGATCTGGTCTGTAGGGCTGAGCTCATCTTCAGACCAACAGCTGGAGCAGAGGAGGGCTGACAGGTGAGGAGGTCAGGTTTCTGTAGGATCTTCTTATTTGGAGGTCTGTCAGGGATCTGGGTTTTTTTGTTTTCTCAACAGGACAAAAGTAAAGCTGTAGACCTCAGCACTTATCCTTAATTTGGACCTAGGTTAGATTTTTGATTTTATGCAACTGAGATTAAAATGTTTGGCAAAAATTAGTTTTTTTTTAATAGCTTGAAAAATGTGAAAACATTTCAAATCAAGAATCTGTGTGCATCTGATGCTTTTTTAAAACACTGCTGTGAGCTGTTACCACATCTACAGTCTGAGTCCACCAGCACTCTTTGGAGAGGCTGATTATTTACAGGCTAGCTCAGCAGTGGGCAACTGGTGGCCTGGGGGCCACATGTGACCCTCCACCTCATCCAATGTGGCACTACAGTCATTCCCAAAACGTAACAAAAAGAGGCAGAGGAGATGAACCTCCTGCAGCCGAGAAGTTAAACTCTAAAGTCTTAAGTCTGTCCAGGCTCTTGGTATTTGTTTTTTGTTGTCATGGCTATGTAATTAAGAATCTGCGTCTCTGTGTCTCCGCGTCTCTTTGTCTCTTTGTCTCTTTGTCTTTGTGTCTCTGTGTCTCCGTGTCTCTGTCTTTGTGTCTCTGTGTCTCTCTGTCCCTGTGTCTTTGCTTCTCTGTGTCCCTGTGTCTCCGCATCTCTGCACCTCTTTGTCTCTGCATCTCTATGTCTCCACGTCTCTGTGTCTCTGTGTGGTTGTGTGTCTGTGTCTCTACGTCTTTGCGTCTCTGTGTCTTTGTGTCTCTGTCTTTGTATCTCTGTGTGTCTTTGTCTTTGCATCTCTGTCTTTGTGTCTTTGTGTCTCTGTCTTGTGTCTATGTGTCTCTGTCTTTGTGTCTTTGTGTCTCTGTGTCTGTGTCTCTGTGTCTTTGTATCTCTGTGTCTCTTTGTCTTTGCATCTCTGTGTCTTTGTGTCTTTGTGTCTCTGTCTTTGTGTCTCTGTGTCTCTGTGTCCTGCAGTGGAACTAAGCCGGATCTATCCCTCTGTTGAGAAAGGGCAGAGCAGCCGAGGACAGCGAGGGATGATCGGATGCACAGAGTGAGCTGGCTGATGCAGTGAGGATCTAAACTCTGTTCAACAAACCAGGATCACCTGAGTCCACCTGAGAGGAGTCCCCTGGTCTGCTTTAGACTGATATTTGAGCTGAATGACCCTTCGGTCTGTCCTCTGGATTATTTTGACCCGTCCGCAGGGGACAGACACACACCTGGAATTAACAATGCGGCCGTTTTCTGATGCAGTCTGAGTAAACACTTGAAACGTCTCCTTCCTGGAGGAACAACAGAAAAGGCCTCGCTCACTTTTGGTTCTTGATGGACAAAGAGACCTCTTGAGCATCTACAGGTCAGACTGTTGAATAACAGCACAAAGAACCTCGACCTACCTTATCTGAATCCACAGACTGTCATAAAGGTCAAAGAGAAAGTCCTGAAGAAGTCATGCTGCTCCAGAAACACAAGGGGATCATCTCTGTTAGAGTGAGGCCAGCTTCTGGCCTTCACCGAGGTCATCAGGGTCATCATCACTGGTTCACTGAGTCACATTAAAAACGACAGGAGTTTCAGTTCCTTCAGAGACAAACCATAAATCTGTTTTGATGTGGTCTCATCAGTGACGTGTTGGTCCTCTCTCATCACAGTCTTTGAGTTTGCTCCTTCAGCCTCGATGTTCACACCTTTCTGTTTGTACCTGAAGAAGGAAACGCTTTGGCTTCTTCTGCACATCTCTGTCCTGAGTTCAAACCTCCAGAATGACCGCATGACTCTCATTTATTTCTGTTTGATGTTCTTCTTTATAATACACACCTTACCTTTCCCCCCCACGCCCTCTGACAGTTTCAGGTCTGAGGCAGATGTTGATGAAGGAGAACATCTGCTCAGGAGCAGAGCTTGACTCCTGAATGTCAAAAGCAGGGATGTTCAGTGACAGCAGCAGAAGGTGGCACAGCCTTCACCTTCAGCTGGATCATCCTTCTCAGGGTCTTCGGTGTGCTATGTACCAGTGCGCAACCGTACTGACCGCCATATGATGACCTCCATGCAGAGATAGACGGCCTTGAACTGAAGACTCAGGTCACAGCCTCGAGTCAACCAGGCCTCAGAGGACCAGACAGAAGCTGCCAGCTCAGGTAAAATCGAACATCTGAGAGACCCAGCAGGTCACAGCAGGTCACAGCGGGTCACTGCAGGTCAGAGCAGGTCACAGCGGGTCACAGCAGGTCACAGCAGGTCACAGCGGGTCACTGCAGGTCACAGCAGGTCACAGCGGGTCACAGCAGGTCACTGCGGGTCACTCTTTGAAGTGTCCTTAGGTCTTAATCACATTCAGACATCGGCATGAAGGTTTGAACCTCACTGCTGCAGCCAAGCAAGCACTTTGGAGTTTAGGGTCTTGCCCAAGGACACACGGAGCTGGAATCAAATCCCCAACCTTCCGATTAAGCAACAAGGGCTCTACCACTGATCCGGCTTTGTTCTTTCTCATCATTACCTCATCAGTGTTACTTAACTCACCAAAGACGGGAGTTTACACAATGATAAACAATCAGCAGCTGAGCAAAGTTTCTTCACAAAAACAGAGAGAGACCTGCGATCAAAGACCTCGAAATAATACAGAAACATTAAAACCTCAAAAAACACCAGAATCTGATTCAAAGTTCCTCAAGGATCAATGTATCTTAATAGATTGATCAACTAAATAAATCAAACTCAGATTTATTTTAAAACAGATTTATTCTAGTTTAATTGATTGGATTTGAACCTCTGATTTTTTGCTGCTCTTATTGATACGTGAGCCGATTTGGGGCACATGAGGGAGGGTTGTTAAGGTCAAAGAGGTTGGAGCTGTCTAAGGTTGAACATTTAAATATCTAACTTATTCCTGGAGGTTTAAAGCATGCAGCTGTCTTTAAATCATCTCTACAGTTAAAATATTACAGTCATGGAGACCTCACAAAGAGACACGTCGAGGCGAGCAGCACAAACGTTTCCTCAGAAAAGACTGAACTGAACCATCGCAGCACAAAACTTCACCAGAAGCTTCAAACCCAAACTGGGTTTAAACTTCACCAGAAGCTTGACGCTCCACAGATGGTTACATTCTTTGGATTTGAAGTCGTATCAGAGAAAATCAAAATAGCGAAGAAGCACCAACAGGCATTCACCCTGAAATGCACACCCTTTGGTGCTGAAGTTTAAAACAGAGGTTCTAATATAAAAAGCACAAACCTTTTAATCTTCTGGATTAAATCTCTGAGTGCACAAAGTTTATTGGATTTTGATTCAACGTCTTTAAAGTAAAAATCCTCAGCTCAAACAGCACAGCATCTCTTTAAGACTCTGACGTTCACCTCAACCTTTAGA
Organism: Cetoscarus ocellatus; assembly: GCA_037902135.1. NCBI lineage: Eukaryota > Metazoa > Chordata > Actinopteri > Labriformes > Labridae > Cetoscarus > Cetoscarus ocellatus. Next base: position 182,141 of record JBAMNC010002030.1, on the reverse strand, counting down.
CTTTAGACTTTAGATGAAAGTCAGACTGAGGACCTTCAGATTTACGGTTTTAAAGGCCGGGAGCAGAGACAGGTTAGGTTTTTATAAAGAAATAAGAACTTTAATATCCCTTTTAAATGAAAAGACATAAAAAGCAGAACCAGCTACACCTGAGGACTCGAGGAGACCTTGACGTTTTTTAAAGAGCCACCGTTTGGTAGAAAACAACAGAGTTTTAAGTTTTTCAGGCAGAGGAACCTGCAGGGTCAGATTTAGGCCTAAAACCTCAAAGAACAGAGTTTTTATTTTATTCTGAGGCTGAAAAGCTCCAACAATTGTGCTTATTTTTTTTAAAGAAAAACTAACTTAAATAAGTCAAACTCAGCTTAACTGTTTAACTCTGACAGCAGATACGAACAAGAAGATCTGGACTGAAAAACCTCATGAGATGATTTCATCATGAATTTAGAATCGGATCACGTTTTTATCTCTGGTTATATTTAAAGGACTTTGACTCAGTGATATACAGTTACCATAGAAGAAGAATCAGAGAAACATCAGACCTTCTGCTGAGGGGTTCAAAATGATCCAAAAGAGGTTAGAAATATAAAAATATGGAATATTGAGAATATTTATACTGATGAATCTGAGATTTTAAATTATTCATATTTCATAAACCTGTCAGACCAGTTTCACTGAGGACCCTGCAGGAGCCTGAAGGGTTCCTCATTCAGGACCAGCACTCCTGTGCTCGTCCTTCATCATCACACACATCTTCATCAGTCAGCTGGAGTTTGAGCACACCCTCACGTCAGATTAAATTCATTATTTATTTATTTAAATGCATTTAAAGCTGAAGCTGCAGCTCTGACTGGATCTGTCACGCCTGACTGGAAATTCGTTTTCCTCTGCGCTGATCTGAAGCAGCGTCTGAAGAGACCCGAGCAGCTGTTTCGTCTTTGGTTTGATGGACATGTTCACTGGACCCTGAATGAGCTCCATTTGAAATCTCCAGATCCAAATGCCTGCGTGAATTCTGGACCATAACAGTCATTTTCTTTTGTTTGACCCTGAGAGCACGTGTAAGGATAAAGACTGTAACCTTTGACCTGTTTGGGGTTAGGTGAACCTTTGGTTAGACCTGCACCTGAGACTGAAGCGTCCTGGACCTGCTGGAGGGTTTGGTCTGACCTCTGAGGCCTGATGTGGAGTGTGATTCTGTCTGCAGAGAGGATCTTTGGAAACTTTTCATCTTTTTGTCATTTTCCATTTTGGGGTAAAAATAAACTTCAGTGTGGTGAATTTACCCTTTGACCCCATTGAGGTCAAAAGTCAGCTGGCAAAAGGAAACAGACTCACCTGAAGCCAGACCCGAGGTCAATGGTCAGGAGGAAGAGCTGGGTCATCACTGGAGTGTTTAAAGGACCCTGCAGGGACAGAGGTCAGAGGGGTCACCGGGGTCTTCAGCATGGGCTGTAACATGTGTGTGGTCAGACGTCCTGAGGAGCAGCACAGGGTCATGGTCCAGGTAAGGAAACCTCTTTGACCAATCAGAATGAGCCTTACCACTCTATCGCTGAGCTTAAGGTGTCGATGCCACCTCAGGACATTCCCCCGTCCATCGGTGAGCTGATCTTAGTCTTAAAAAAACTTTAGACCTTGAATGAAAAACACAGACTCCAGGGTCACAGACAGGGGCGCCGAAAAGGGGAGATAAAGGAGAAGGATTCTAAGGGCCCATGACTGACAGGGGCCCAGAGAGGCCCCTAATACAATCATAACACTGACAAAAAATATTGCACTCAGCAATAAACTTACAGTTAAACATATATTTTGTATACAATTTATTGGTAACACTAAGTTTATATGTTTTGCATAACATTTCTCAACCTGCCCTCCCCCCCTGTATTTCCCTGAAATGGTTCAGTCCACCTGCTCCGTCAGACGCCTGCAGAGCGCTAACTGTTCACAGACAGCGAGTGGAGGAACAGAGGCAGAGAGGCAGGATGCCTCGAAAATCTGGGAGCAAGAAATGAAAAGAAAAAAGGCTCCGACAGGAGGAGGAAGCAAGGGGTCGACAGTATGTCACCCAGTTCATGTGACGGAAAGTTCTGGAACATCAGCCTGTTGTCTCATAACATCAGCATATCTCTCATATTTCTGAAGAAAACTCTGGACATTTCACTGTTGTTTTAGTTAAATTATGCAGGCAAACGTTTAGCAAGCTGCTCTGCCCATAGTCAATCATACCCCCCCACAGACACGTCAGGAGGAGCAGCAGCTGTCTGTCAGTCCCCCCCAGTCCGGGCTGAAGGGGGCGTCCTGGTCATGTATCTGATTTGGACTTTTATTCCTCCAAGATCAGATGGGACGCGGCCGGAGGGCAAAAGTTACAGCCCACTGGGTGTGCCCTTGTGATGGGGGCACACTCATGAGGACACCCTGCAACAGGGGTCAGGAGGGGCCCAGTGTCTGGTAATTGGCTGGAACTCAAGGGGCATAAGCTGGCATTAAGCTGGTGTCTGGATGGCATAAGGCTGGCATTGTTTGCTTGTTTGTTTTTTTTGTTGGTTTGTTGATTGGATGATCTGTTTGTTGGTTTGTTTTTTTGTCTGTGGGTTTTTTTTGTTGGTTTGTTTCTTATTTGACCATTGTTTGTTTGTTTGTTTGTTGGTTTGTTTGTTGGTTTGTTTGCTAATTGACCGTCGTTGGGTTGTTTTTGGTTTGTTTGTTGGTTTGTTTGTTTGTTGGTTGGTTGGTTGGTTTGTTGGTGTTTGTTTTTTGGTTTGTTTGTGAGTAGTATAAACTCTCTCGCAGTTTGTCGGCACCAGGGCGGAAGAGTAGATGTGGTGATCTGGGTCAAGATGCAGATCCAGGAGTTCTAAGGCCTTTGAAACGGGGCGGCTCTTTAATACCTGGAGCTGTGGGCTCACTCCTCTGGTCGTATTCAGGTTGAACGCTGATGTTTGAGAGAACGTCCAGATGAAGAAACAAAGTGGACAGAACAGACTTTAGTGTTAGAGGGGAGATGAAGGTCACGAGCAGAGAGCTCCACAGTAGAGCAGGTCCCATAAATCACTGCAGGGCAGTGTAATAACTCTAAAGGTCACCGTGTTATTCTGTGACTGAGTCACCGAGTGGAGAGACTCGTGTTCTGCGTCAGCTGACATTGAAACTTTGGCTGTGCGTTTGCTGTTTGGATCATTTTAACAATGCTCTGAGCTGTCTGCACAGTTCCTGCAACATTGTGTTCATAAGAAATGATCCCCAACAAGGTCCTCAGGGGCTCCTCTGGTGTCTTCAAGGCTGCTACACTCTGAAGGAAACCTCAGAGGGTTCCTCCAGCACCAAACACCTTTGGTCCAAAACAAACAGACTCTGGTTCACCTGCTGTAGAGCTGCTTTGATCTGGGATGGTGTAAAAGCTCCAACAAACTGCTGAGGACTAAAAACTAACCAAATCCTGGTCTGCAGATCTTGATTCACTTAGAGGGGAACCAGAGCTACGAGTCCTGTGATGAGCTGCTGATGGAGATGTTTCACTGAGCCAGAGTCCAGAGCTGTCCATGGTGCTGAACCACTTTAATCTTTATACTGTTATGGAAACACCCTGATCTCTAACAGAGAGCCAATCAGATGATTCAAATGTAAAAACATTTGTTTTAATCTAAGGAGTGACGCTCTGTCTATTATCAGCTGCTGGGTGGTAACCATGGAAACCAGATCATATGCGGGGGGGGGGCTGCATGGTCCTGTGGGTCTGAGGAGGTCTGTTAGACTGGTTATGAGTGAAGCACTGATGATCTTTGAAGACAGCCTCTGAGGACATGGTCCTGTGGGTCGGGTCATCAGACAGTCTGGGTCGTTGGATCACTGATGGCACTCACACGTTAGAGTCTCTCTGCATCCATCATGTTTCAGACATAAACCAAAGAGCTGAAGATGGTCTGAGAGACATCTGCACCTCTGCTGATGCTCCTGTCTGCTCTCAGAGGGATGGATGGATGGATGGATGGATGGATGGGTGGATGGATGGACCCCCCCACCCACACACCCACACACACACACACACACACACACACACACACACACACACACACAGACTCTACAGCCCAAGTGATCCTCTGGGCTGTGGATCATGTGGTTCTGGGCTGCAGAAACACAAAAACAATTAATTGAAACTGATTTTTGAATATCTTAGACCAAAGGGTGTTTTATTTTGAAAGGACTTCCTGATCCTCTCATATCTGTGTTTCTGGAAGGCCGTCTGCTCTGGAGCGTCTCCTGAGGGTCAGAGGTCAGATGAAGCTTCACGCTCATGAAAACATGGAGGTCATTACTCTGAGGTCATCTTCATGTGAGGGTTTGATGGCCACGTTCGTGTTCAGGTCAAAGTGGACCACAGTTCTAAAGAGGCATCATCAGACTGACTTTCATTCATCCATCCATCCATCCATCCATCCATCCGTTCATCAGTGCAGCCAAAGGTCATTTCCTCTGAGCATCAGTCAAACAGGTGTTACACCTGAGCACATCAGTGACAGTGAAGATCTGACTCTCACACAGGCCATTCAGCATCTCTCCATCTTCACGCCATCTGCTCTCAAAACTGTCCATCACAATCTATCTGCCAATACAACTGTTTATTTTTATTATAATGAGTATAATATTAATGATTAATAAAACAGAAATACCATTTTTGTAAATTATTATTATTATTAATACTAATAATAATACTACTAATAATAAAATAATAATAATAACAATAATAACAACAACAACAACAACAATAATATAATAATAATAACAATAATATTAATAATAAAAGAACAATAATAATAACAATAATCACAATAATAACAAATATAACAAATATAACAATAATAACAGCAACAATAATAATAATAATAATAATAATAATACTAACAACAACAATAATAATAACAATAATAATAATAATAATAATACCAACAATAATAATAATGATAATAATACTAACAATAATAATAATAAAAATAATAATATTACTAACAACAACAATAATAATAATAATAATAATAATGATAACAATAATAATTATAATAGCAATACTAGCAATAATAACAATAATAACACTAACAATAATAATAATAATAATAATAATAATAATAATAATAATAATAATACTAACAATGATAATAACAATAATAATAATACTAACAATAATAACAATAATAACACTAACAATAATAATAATAATAATAATAATACTAACAATGATAATAATAATAATAATAATAATACTAACAATAATAATAATAATATTAGACCAACACAATAACAGCTTGAAGCAGAGACAAACAGCAGAAGAACCAGGGACAGTAAGAACCTGCTCATGAGAAGAACCAAAGACTCCAGGAACCAGGAACTTTAATTAATCCAGATCCTTCATCCATCCTTTGATCTGCCCATCCATCACACCATCTGCATCCATCTTCATCTATCCATCCATCCATGTATTCATCTCTCTCCCTCTCTCCCTCCCCCCACCCGTCTCCCTTGTTGCAGCAGATTTGCCTCGATGGGATGCTGTTGCCGTGGTAACCAGAGGTCATTAGAGAGACTGTATTTATGCTTTCTCACACTGGAGCTGCAGACACACAGAGGGACAGAAAACCAGCTGAGACATCACCGTCTACAGAGAGACAGAGACAGAGAGAGACAGAGACAGAGACAGAGACTGAGACAGAGAGAGACAGAGACAGAGACAGAGACAGAGACAGACAGAGAGAGAGACAGACAGAGACAGAAACAGAGACAGAGACAGACAGAGACAGAGACAGAGACAGGGAGAGACAGAGAGAGACAGACAGACAGAGACAGAGACAGAGACAGAGACAGACAGAGACAGAGACAGAGACAGAAACAGAGACAGAGACAGAGACAGAGACAGACAGAGACAGAGACAGAGACAGAAACAGAGACAGAAACAGAGACAGACATAGACATAGACAGAGACAGAGACAGAGAGAGACAGAGAGAGACAGGGACAGAGACTGAGACAGAGACAGAGACAGAGAGAGACAGAGACAGAGACAGAGAGAGAGACAGACAGAGACAGAAACAGAGACAGAGACAGACAGAGACAGAGACAGAGACAGGGAGAGACAGAGAGAGACAGACAGACAGAGACAGAGACAGAGACAGACAGAAACAGAGACAGAGACAGAGACAGAAACAGAGACAGAAACAGAGACAGACATAGACATAGACAGAGACAGAGAGAGACAGACAGACGGAGACAGACAGAGACAGACAGAGAGAGAGACAGGGACAGAGACAGAGAGTTATGGTATGTACGTTATATAGCCAATGGGAGGGACTCCTCCCGTCTTCCCGAAGACTCCAGAAGGTCCCTCCTCTTTTTCCTTCTGATATTCACTTTCTTTAATTCTTAATTATAATTGAATAATTTTCTCTTCCATAGGCCTTTATACATTATCATGGAGTCCAGAAGTATTTTATTTTAACTATAAGGCACAACCAGGCATACTTTTTTTTTTTAATTCTATGGTTTTACACAAAATGGCTGACATGCTCCAAGATGGCTTCCCACCCAGTTCCAAATATGGTCGTGCTTTCCTGACCCTCTCTGTGTACAGAGAGATCTGTTTGCTGTAAGATTATTCAGTACATTATGTTCTTTCCTTTAACTCTTGGTTTTGGTTTAATATTTGTAACTTTGAACAATGGACTTCATTAGATATGTATTCAGGCCCTATGGTGTATGACATATTCTGTTAATAGTGTTTGTGAAATCATTGCATTTTGACACTTTTATAAACTTACCAAAAGTACAACAAATAAAGCCCTTTATGTATACCATTTCTGTGACAATTCTAACTACAGTGTGAGATTATAAAATATTATCAAAACAATTCGTAAACAAACAGTCTGTAGTCCTATCTAATTACTGTGAGGTACTAAATAGGTAATATATCCATGCTCATTTCTTCATTCAGTGAGGATTTTTACATGTAATATGCTGGGTTTTATCTTTTATGTGACCCCCTATCTTCAGACATATAAAGACATCACTCAACTTAAATATTAGAACATCATTATGGAGGCTATAAGAGGAAAAAACTTAATGTGTAAAATAGTTTTAACATATAAGGTGAAC